>JAOVVF010000030.1:8661225-8674110 GCA_028565595.1 Duopalatinus emarginatus | reverse complement strand
AATAATAATAATAATAATGATGATGATGATAATAATAATAATAATAATAATAATAATAATAATAATAATAATAATAAACAAACTGCATTAAATTGCAATGAATTCTAACATATTTCTAATATATTTTTAATCTTATTTAATCTATACTTTTACCTGGCACAACAAGTTACAGCACTGACTCATCTTCACATTATGAAACATGTTATATAATATTATAACAGATTTTTTTATTAATGTCATCTGTATGATTAAAGTAGAAAGATGTCTACAGATGATGTCTACAGTCTCACTGTTTCATAATGTTTAATCCAATGATTTTACACAATGACTTTTACCATTGTGCAGTTTTGCTGGTTGGAAATTATTTAAGAAAACCATGAAAACAAATAAAATACTGTACATGCAATGAGCTCTGAAATCAAATGAAAGCTATATTTATACATTTAATATAGTTTAATGAACACAAAAGCGTGTTCTGAAGGTAAATTACCAAATAAAGTTTAAAAATAATTTACAACTTGCACACAAGTGCAATAAAGGTCTTGCCATTTACTTTCAGGACTCCATCCTGTCAAGACTGGGGATAAGGCAGGAATCAACTCTTAATGGAAAGTCAGTTCATCCTAGGGCACCATGCAAAAACACATTCATGGGGTAGATGCGGCTCAAGGTTAAAGAACCAGTCTTGTGACAGACACGACTGAAGTGCCCTTGAGCAAGGCACCTAAACTCCATGGATCCATGGTGCCATGGATAGGCTTTTGGGAGCTGGGAGGTCCCCAGAGAGAATCCTGCATAGTGATAAAAAATTTCCATTTACTGCTGACATTTTGTATACAATGCATGTATACAAAGAAAAATAACAATATGAAGTACGTTTTGTAGCAATGTCTGGAGCTGAAATGCACTGTGTAGATAAAATATAACCATAATGGTTCATACAGAAATGGCACTGTCCAGATATTCTGTGTAAATTGAAAGTAAGGCAGACAGTGTGACAGCATTAAGCATCAGTAGTGCCTACTATCAGTGCTTTTGATTTATTTTCAATTTTTTTTTTATTTTAAACTTTTTTGTGTTTTCCCAGAAAGAGTTTATTTGTGGTGAACTGAGTAAAACATCTGATAATAAGTAATAGGCATTGCTCTGAAAAAAACATTTTATTTGGGGAAACCTATATCCCAGTGATGTTCCACATTTCCCAGCATTGTTGTTACATGAATCCGAATGCATTTCCTGAAGCCTCAAGAAGGAACTCGGGATTTGACTGCTGTGTGGGAGATGACCTCCGGTGGTCCTGTACCTGAAATAAAGAGAAATTGATTTTTGTACAGTATCTGGGAATGGGTTTAATGTGATTGACTACATTTCTGTAAATCATACCTCCTCAAAAGCCTTTGCTTCTTTTTTAAATGTGATAGACTTTTCAGTCTTTTTCCTCCACTCATAACCTGGTCTGTCCACCACCAGTAAGAAGACTAAGTTGCCTCCATTCTTCATGAGTAAAATCACGTCTTCTAAACACTCCTCCTCTACATTCTGTCCATTTACCTCCAGGAGGACATCACCCTGCAGGAGGCCAGCACTTTCTCCTGGACCTCCAGGTGCCACCTGTATAGACCAGAATACAGAATAGAAACCAACCAAATGCAACAGACTACAACAGAATAAAATGTATATGTTGTATTCTGTTCTATTCTTTTCTGCTATATCATGTTGTTATTCTATTATTACATATTCTATTCTGTTTTTTTTTCTATTTTATTTTATTCTGTTGTATTCTAATGGAACAAATTACAAAGTACATAAAAAAGTTCTTATGAACAGAACAGAATAGATGCATTGTACTTTGTTTTTTTTAATACAACAGAATAGCATAGATACAACAAGCTACAACAAAATAAAATATTCGGTTTTATTCTATTGTATTCTGTAATATTCCATTCTGATATATTTTGTTGTAATTCTATTAATTTATATTCTATTTCATGTTCTATTCTATTGATTACAACGGAATAGATACATTATACTTTGTTTAACAGAACAGAACAGAATAAATACAACAAAATAGAACACTCTGTTGCATTATTTTGCATTTTGTTCTATTCTATTTGAGATGTAAGAACTAAAACACAACATGATATACTGTTCTAGGGAAAGAATTAAGAATGGGGTGGTAGATTAACATCCCAAAGTTGCTTTTTAATGTAATAAAGAACAGGTTATGTATTTGATCTGTTTATATCTGTTTATCAAATGTAGTGTGAACCATGTGTGAAATAGGGTAGCGTCTGTTATAATGAAAGCATTGTTATAAAGACTACAGTTATAAAGACTACAGAAAAATAAGCAATACTTCTGATTAACTGAGCATTCAACACTACTTTAATAATATAATATAATATAATATAATATAATATAATATAATATAATATAATATAATATAATATAATATAATATAACATTGTCTTTGATTATCTGTGTCCTAAGATGTACTGAATAAATCTTTCCTATATCTGTCGAAGAAAGCTACCTTAAGCAAACCTAGTAAATAGACAGAGAATTGCTCTATACCTGGTTGATAAATGTGCCAGGTTCCTGTTCGACCCAACCCAAATGGAAGCCAAATCCCGCAGGACCTCTCTGTACTGCACACAGTCTTGTGTTGGGTTTAACTTCCAGCTCCTGTTGTGCTTCAGCTGGGGATGCTATCAGCATCGGAGCTGGTTGACTCTGTTTTTGTTCCTCTGGTGTCGGCTTTGGGCTCGGCTCTGCACTCAGCTCTTCCTGTTGCTTCTTTTCAGAGGACTGATCTTCACAGAACAGCAGGGGAGACAGACCCAGCTGTAAACATATTAAAGAAGTCAGTTGGGAAAATGTTAGACTTAAAAGTTGACCATTTCAGCTTTTACATCAAGTTCAGAGCACACAGATGGAAATTTGCATAATAATAATTAAAAGAAGCTGCCATGGACTGTGACTCAGGGCTTTGATTCCCAGAATGTACAGCAGCAATCTAAGATCATGCCCAGGACCAATACTTTGCTTTCCACATGTTCTCAGTCCAAAAAGCCTTTCTTTCCCACCTGTTTTGTGTTTTTGATTATGTTATATTATTTATAACTGTGTTCATTTAAAATTGTCTACCGTCTACTTGTTTTGGATAATCTGCTATTTGACTTACGTTTTTGACCTTGTTCCTGTCTGTGTTCCTAGTTTAGTCTGTCTGTTCATCACCTGACCCTTTGCCTGTTTATTAGACCTTGAGTTTGGTTAGTGTTTGGACTTTGTTTGCTTGGTTGCTAATTAACACCTTGTTTTGGCAAGTGTCTGTGTACACTACAGCCTTACAGCTATGTGAATAACTAATACCTCAGATGAAACATGCAAAATGTCAGCCATTGTTTAAAAAATCTAAAACTTTTCATTCGTTTAATCTATGCTATAGAGGCGATTTATTTCATTTGACTTTAATATAATTCAATTATCTTATCAGTAGTTACATCTTTGTAATGAAACCCATTGGTCTATTTTGGATGCAAACATAAATTAAATGAACAAAAACATAAATTAACATAGTTGAATTTGTGATTGATAACCCACAAGGCAAAGACAGATATAATATCAAACTCAAACAGCACTAGCAAAAAAAACAGAGAAATCAGCAGCTGAAAAGTCTCTTTAATTAAAAGACTATTTAAGGCTATTTTTTCATTCACTTGTTGCGAGATAGTGCTACTAAATTGTGTCTGTCTAAGCTATTCCTAGTTATTTAATTATGCATTTTCAAGTATTTCTTTGTGACATTATTAGTTTTTACTTCTCCTTGTTTCTGACAGTATGTTCCTATTTGTTATATTGTATTAATTAAAATCTGCTTTGCGTATTCATCTTCTTGCCTGGTGATTCCACATTCCCTCACCTCTATTTTTTCTCTCTTTTTCTTAAAGTTAGCATGACAAAACTAGTAAAAACTACAAGACATGCTCTGTATTGAACTGATATAAGACACGCTTTTTTCCGTATTTTTGAGAATCAAATCAGTGCAAATTTTCGGGAGAGAAATATTGCAGGTTGCACAAAGACTGGGCGATCTGTATAAGATTAAAAGAGGTAACTCTGCTGCTATCCCTATATATAAATTAGATATAAATAGATATAAATTAGACTGAGCATTTCAGTGTAAATCTGTGATTTGCTTCACACTTTCTAGCCATTCAGATTTGAGAATTCAACAGATAATATCTTTTTTTCTAACGTAGTTATTTTAAACTAAAAAAAAAAGAAAGAAAAATAGTCATTGTGCAAGTGCAAAATTTAACCTACAGTTGTATTACTGTAATATAGACCTTAATATAACATTGTGAAATACCTGATCTGTCAAACTCACCCACCTTCGTGTAGAAATCTTGCCCTTCTGGACTTATTGTTGTGAAGCTGACTTGTTGTCCACTTTCTCTCACTTTGTTAACAACTTCCTCATGAAACAGATGTGCAACAGACTCCTCATTTACCTCCAACAGGAGCTCCCCATCCTTTATACCTGCCATGTCTGCAGGACTCCCTGCATCAACCTCCCGCACCATATGAACTGGGTACACACAAACATACGGATTAAAATATTAAAACCAACCATAAATGGACATTAATGATAGCCACTACCTTTGTGTTCACATCAAACCGATCTCTCCAGACCCTTTATTTACAATCCCACCAATTATTCAGATATTTATATAAAATTGTGTGAAATGTCTTAATGAAGAAAATCTCTTTATGTCTTTAAGTATTGTCATTTTGCTTACTAGCACTGCTTTTTAATATGAAGCATGCTGTAATGTAATTATCATATTAACAATAGTGCTTGCATGTTTAAGTTATTGTCTGGCACCTTTACGTCCTGTTGACATTTTTTCATGCCTAAGCAGGAAGCCGTAGCCATCTGGCCCCTGTACCAGATGTACTCTTTTGGGTTTGTATGGCATGCTCAGGGCGTCAGCCATGGCCGGCAGTATGGCCATCTTTCTACGGATGTAGCTCTTCTCACTCTCGCTGTCTATCACCAGCACAGTCATGTGATCACTGCATTTCTTCACCTAATCATAAAAGGTATTGAGGATTAGCCGTCAGAGATTGCGGTGCTGTGCTAATGTTTGGACAGCTTTGGACTGATAGTGACAAGTTGTAAATGTTGGACCCTTAAGAAAAACCTCATCTGCTCAGTGCAGTGATAAGTGTAAAGAAGTTGGAAATAATGTCTCTGCTAACTGAATAAATGTAAATTTATGATTATAATTTGTCTTTCAGTTTCAATCACTCGTCTCTCACTTGTAGCAAATTGTAATAAGCATGCCCACCATCTTGTTAATCGCAGAATGTGTGAGTTCACAAGCCATGGCACCGTTGATCCAAACCAGCCGGTCTCCTTTTCTCAATCCTGCCGTCTCGGCAGGGCCTCCAGACATTGTTATTATAGAGAACTTCCCTTTCTCACCTACAGAGGGCACACAATACATAACGCTAAGATTCCAAATTCCACATACTAAATCATAAGCATAACCACTGTTACCTTTATATACAGTACACAGTCTGGTCAAACATTTAACGTACAACTAGGCTGGAGATACTCATTATGGGTTTTTCACAATTCCATACGTTTTATGTTAGTCAAACATCTACATTGCTGCTCACATCAGAGGACATTTTAAAAACACTAGATAAGAAATATATTTATTTCAGGTTTAATGCACTATATCAGAATTCCTGTGGTTCAGAAAATTTACATTGGCAAACCGACTGTATTTTTAAATAGTCTGTAAGATTCCATCTGATTGAACATTTGTCATTTACTAGGAGGAAATATGAGCACACCTGTAAAGACTTTAGAGGCTTTTTACACTTTAGACCAGAAAAACCCAAGCAGCTCATCAAAATCTCATTAAAACTTGTGGCCCGAATGCAAGTTGTATTGTAAGTTGTATTATTTTATTGCAGTTTTGCAATCTTTGCTCTGATCATCTGACACGTTGGAGCTTATTCGAAATAAGCGTATTGCCTTTTTTGTGCTTTTACCCTCTACAATTTAAAATCTTAGTTCTTTATAAAATGTATTTGCTTTATATACTGATCAAATAAATCTTTTTTTACCCACACTGCAAAAAAAGCTTAGTAAAAATACCAAAAACATTGAATTGGAGGAGAAAATGACATAATACTAGTAATTATTTCTCCATGCAGCGAGTTAAAGAGTCTGGTAACAGCAATTTTTAAGCAAATATAAGTACTCTATACAAATCATGGGACCACACCGACACTGGATTGTTGTGTTATGTCACTGGAAAGAGGTGTAAATCAACTTCCAGAATTGAACAAACTCCATCAGGTTTAACTTATTACCACAATTCAAGAAATCAGAGTTAGTTGGAGTTCACTAGGTACTGAAAAGACGTACTTAAATTTGTAGATTATCACCAGGAATGTTTACTAATCCAAAGAAACAAAAATTTAACTGTTTCGCTAAATTTAGTACTATTTGTGGAGGCTTTTAATCTGAAAAACACCAATGTCATGATGATTTTGGGTGCTGCTCAACTGTATAAAATTAATGCATGTTGCATCTGCCAAATACCATAAATGTAAATATGAAAAGTGACTGATGTGCTTCAGAAAATAGATGGCATTGTGAAGAAGGAGAAATATTAAGCCATCAGTCAGAACGTTAACACTTGTTCACAATAAGGTTTCCAGAAGGACAACAATAATAATCCTTAGCGTGTAACCTCAGTTGTAGCAAAATGGCTTGAAGAGTAATGTATTGATTTGGCTATCACAAAGACATGGTAACATAGGTAACATGGTAATATGAATTGTATTGAGTTTGAATGTCTTAAGCCTAGGTTTACGCCAACTATAGCATTAAAGCCCAAATATTCTCCTGACATATCAAACAAAGACTGATGACCTGTATAGCTTTTACAATACACTCACTGCAAACATAAAGAAACAGTATGATTTACATATTCTGTAAACATGGCTCCTTAAGGATTACTCACCCTCAATGGGATGGATGCTAAAGCCCAAGCCGCTCGCAGGGTTTCTGGTGATATGGCAGATACGAGGCGGCGCCCACTCCTCACCACGCTGAGCTTTGCACAGTTCCCTCAGGTTCCAGCCCTGAGCCACAGCCTGATGATAGTCATCACTGCTCATCACTAAGAGGCACAGCTGAGGCCCACTTATCTGGATCCTGCGGGCAATCTAAAAAAAGAGAGAGAGAGACCAAGACAGAATATAATATATAATATATAAAATAATGTATATAATGTAACATTTCCACAATACTTTTAAAATGGCATCATGATGCCAGCATAAAATGGCATGTACTAAGTTTCTTTAATGACTAAATAAATCCTCATTACTTTGCCAAATGTAAAAGAAATAATTGTGGTATGGAATATCTGTCTTTTAATAAGCATTTAACAATGTTAAACACAATAATTATATATAAGACGAATTAAAATACTATATGTATAAATTATAATAAATATATTTAAATACATTATTTAATTAAATATATTTGATTATCATGTAATAAATATTATGATGAATGCTATAAAATGGCCCTTTAATTATTATTCATATGTGCTACAAAACCCCCTGGCTGATCAGAAATATGTGGGAATGTCCGGTGTTTTTATGTTTATAACTCTGTAAGATTTTTTTTGTGCAAAGGTGAAAAACACTTGTCTTGTGCTACATGAAACAATGAGTATTCTTATAATTAAAACTACAAATCATTATCAAATTAATATATGTCTACATATATGTCTACATACGTGGTTGGTGTGGTACAGCGGTAACATCATTGGCTCCCAAATGAGGGACCTGGGTTCGATTCCCTGTCTGGGCAGCCAGTCTGTGCTACACCAATAAGAGTCCTTGGGCAAGACTCCTAACACTATGTTGGCCTACTTGTAATACCAATAACCTTGTAAGTCGCTCTGGATAAGAGCGTCTGCCAAATGCCGTAAATGTACATATATGTATATAAAAAGCTTTTTTTTTTTGTGGTTGAGGTAAAAAGAGAGCTGATAGAAACAGATGGCTTATTTTTACTGGTACTTTGGAAGACTTGAAGATACCCATATCTATGAGTCAAGGACAAGACATGTCCAAATGACACAACACAGACTTTTGAACAAGTTTGAGCGTCCATGCTACAGCTATTAATACTAATGAAAAGACTATATTCACAGCTAGCCGTGAATCAACAAAAAACTATATTGTAGGTATCTGTCGCAAAATGGTCCGCTGATGTACCTGACCTTCCTGATTCCTGTTCTCTCACCTCCATGTGATCAAGGTCATCCACAAACAATTCATTGACCTCCAGGAGACGATCCCCATCCTTCAGTCCACTCCTCTCAGCTGCCCCAGATAATTCCACCTGCCTGATGACATGACCTGGTCGTCCTTTCTCCAAGCGCAGATGGAAACCAAAATTCTCTCCCTCCTCTTTTTTCAGCACACACACCCGGGGCGAGGGGCCACTAAACTTCACTACGGATCAAGATTAGTCTTAAATGTGATATACTATGCAGTACATATAGTAGAACTAGCTGTTGTAATGTCTAATGTTCAGTTCAGTCAAAGAATTCAAAAAGAATTCAAAACAGATACCAAAGAAGCAAAGGTCATGTTTTTACTTTAGCATATAAAAACAACAAAAGTCGAAAACGAAGATTAGTCTAAAGAGAAAATAAGAAAACAGAAACAACATTAGCTAAACTTTACCTACCCGGATCCTCAGTGACGACCATGGCTGGATTGTCGACTCCCTCCTTCGGATTGAAGACAAATCTGCTCAGCATACGTTAACAGAAGAGATCATGCCTACCCCACAGTCCTCATATCATAAGAGATAATGAAATAAAAACTGGCTCCATAAAACCATAAAGCAGTCTGTTATCATCATTATCACCCTCTCTTACACACACACACAGGCTAAACATTATACAGTCAGATATGTCAGTATGTCTATCCCCATGCCTTTGCAAGAGGGTTCAAAGTTGAATCGTCAGATGCATGGATGGACACGTGTTAGCCAGTGAATATAAAAGTATTAGAGCAAAAGTAAAAAGGTAGGTTGCAACTTACGTAGTGAGTTCCATTGCATTTCCTAGCACTATAGTAAAACAAAAAGACTAGTGACTAAGAATAGGGAAACTGCGAGAAACATACAGTTACACTAACCACAAAATTATATTACGATCTGCAAATAAAGGACACTGCTCAATGTCCATATATATGATAATAATAATAATAATAACAACAACAACAACAACAACAACAACAACAACAACAACAATAATAATAATAATAATAATAATAATAATGCATTTTACTGTATTTGAACAACCTGAACAACTTGAACAACCTGAATAACATTTCAAACTCTGAAACTCTATATAACTCTAACCACCCATGCAACTTCCTCATTGGCCGCCCAGGCTAGACTGCATGTCAGAAATAATATGTGATCTAGTTGTGTCAGGCCACGTTTCAATAAGCTTTATGCACTGTAAAAAGTGGTTTGTCCTTTCAACCTAGAAAATGCTTAATGTGGTAAAAAGCAAGGGCTTATTCAACTTAAATAAGTACTTAATTAAATAACAAGTTCATTCACGGTATACATTTGAGTCAAATAAACTCAGTTTGATTGTTTCCAGATAAATTATTTTTTTAAGTTTAAACTTTTTTTGTCCAAGTTTTTGCTTATAAAGAGTAAATGCTGAGTACTGATAGAAACTGAACAGTTTTACTCTTAATCAGTCAATTAATGTCCATCAGTTAACGGCTGAGGAAATGCGTTTCTTTTTAAGTTTCTCTCAAGGTTTCTTGGGGTAGTCATAGGCTCGTGCTTAAAGAAACAGCCTTGAAACTACTTAGTGTGTGTTCACTAGTGTATATGTATATATACTGCACTTCTGCTGCACAGTGGTTACAAGACTTTGAAAGTGAACTATTTTGCCTTACTGAATGTGACCTCCACATTTACCCACACACACCAGTGAACACTAGGGGGCATTGAACAGACTTGCCCGGAGCAGGGGGCAGCCCCAAACCACAGCACCCGGGGAGCAGTTAGGGGAGTTAGGTGCCTTGCTCAAGGGCTCCTCAGTCGTGTCTTGCCCTGGGTGAGGATCAAACCCACGACCTTCCGTTCATGAGACCGGTTCCCTAACCACTAGGCCACGGCCACTTCACTTCACTTCTCTTTACTTCGTCTTGTCATCTCAGAATCCAGATCCTATACTTCTCAAAAGCTGCTGTGAGACAATGTCCAATGTAAAAAAAAAAAAAAGAGCTATACATAAATTGAATAGAATTTTCATATTTTGATACATGTCTGTCTGCATTGTTTGATGTCCCACATCTGTTTCAGAATGGTGAAATTCTGAGTGACTCAGGCTAAGGAAAATGGAAACATTCCAGTGTTCACCTGAATTTACTTTCCTGTTCATTGACCAAAGAATGCACTATTACCTGAAAAGCTAAAATTGTGCCCAGCTCAATTTGAGTTATTAATGTTATTGTCAATGTCTCTTGAAATGTCTGTGGACTGTAAAATCCACAAATTATAAGGACTCTCTTGTCTGTTTGATACGACATAACAATGTGATAAAATGTTCCAAATTGGCTTTGATTAAAACGAGCATGATTGCATTGAAATACATGAATATTTTGGTGCGTTTTAAGCAATAATTAATAAGTAATGCAGCATAAAAATATAACAAGCAAATCTGATTGTGCCAGGAGAAAACAACTATACTATTTGCCATTCCTATTGCAGGTAGACATTACACTGTGTTACACAAAGCAATTATGCAATTCAAAGACGCTTTGTGACATTTAAAGCATATATGATGATATAATATATTTTACTGGTATATAAATTTAACAGTTGTAGCAGGCTTGACTCTCAAAGCACCTAAATGTGTAGGGCCTGAAAGACAAAGGTTTACGTGAACACCAAACTAGCTACTGTTTATAGTATTATTACATCAAGCTCTGCAGCAGCAGCTGAACCCACCAATAAAGCTTTAGACGGGAAATTTGTACAAATGTGAAATGATTGTAAATCACACAGGATGTAAACAAATTCTAACTATCACCTTGATCTGTCATCCTCTCTCAAGTGTAATAAATCATGGCCACTGCCAGGAAAGCATACGTCTAAACTAAGTCACATAATATACAAATTGGAAAGATAATGCTGACTTGTCGTAGAAAAAAAAAAACCAAAGGACCAGATGTACTCTCACTATAAATATTTCATCAGGATCTGTAAGAAATTTAACTATCAAGTCAATACTAACGATAGTGAGCCTTGCAGTACATAATAATGATATGAAGATAAAGGAGGGAAGACACAAAGAAAGCAATTCACGGCTCTCAAGCAATAGGGGGTACAGTAAGGGGAAAAATAAAAAAGTATTAAGTTACCTGTGGGTTGAGTCTCATAATGGCTAGAATGTGCGTATGTGTGTGTGTGTGTGTGTGTGTGTGTGTGTGCATGGACATGTGTGTGTGTGTGTCACTATCTGACTTCAACAAAAGCACCTCCTCTTTCAGGGCTAACACGGAACAAGGCTACATTTAATGTGTAATCTTGCTCTCTCTATGTCTTATCTCTCACTGTCTGTCCCTGTGTTATATTAATAAAGGACATGCAGTATCCCTCTACACTCTCACTCACAGACACACACACACACACACACACACACACAAAATGTTATCTTGCTATGGACTCGTAAGGACTTTCCATTGTTATAATGATTAATAATTAATGCACTGCCTAAATGTAATTCTAACCATAACCTCAGTAATAAACAGGCAAAAGCCCACTTTCTTAATAGGGACCAGTCAAATGTCCCTACCAGGTCAAAATAATCAGATATTCCTATTCCTGAGTGGATTTCAGGTCAAGACACCCCCCTTCCCACATACAGACACACACTAAAACCTAAAACCAGATATTGATAGCTCATCAGTGGACCTAGAGCACTAGCTTTATGCTTTGTTGTAAAATAAGTAAAATGGCTTCAGTTAAAGAGGTTACATAATAACAATAGATTACAGAATAAACATAGGCTGTAGCAGTTTGGAGTTGCTGAATTAAATGCATAAGCTTGATTTAGATCAGGCGCTGTCGATAGTGTGTGTTCTGGGGTTGAGGGTCCTCCAAAGTCCTGAAAAACACAAATGGTAGGTGAACTGGATGTGCTTAATTGCCTCTAGGTGTGGGTGTGTAAGTGAGCAGGTGTGTGTGTGTGGCACCTTGTGATACGGTGCCTTGTCCAGGGGGTTTTCCTGCCTTGTGCCAGGTGATTCAGGCAAACTGTAACCCAGACAGACTCAGAAGATAACGACTGACTGACTGACTGATTTAGACTAGAGTGTGATTTTTGTGTGTATTGCTACTACTCTGAAATATTTCCCCCTAGTAATTAAACAGAGATCAGATTATAAAACAACTAAAAATATATATTTAGTTTGGTGATTGTAGGCTGGAGTCGTTACTTCACAACACAGTAGAATCTAGTACTGGTCTTTTTTTTACTTTGTACTAGTACTTGAATGTTGAGTATGCTAGGAAAATTATGTGTTTTGGAGGTGGTAGCCACATATTTACATTGGTAACCTATTTGCACTTGGACAACAATGGTAAACCCTAATAAAGATCCTTGTCTTGTTACAGTGGTGCCCGGTCTTAAGTCAGTACAATGTAAATGCAAGAGTAAGATTTGCAAGCTACATCTTAAAGTTTTAAGATCCGCGTCTCGATTCATCCCAAACATACTTGGCCAGACCCCTTTTACATATATA
>JAOVVF010000030.1:8597887-8616564 GCA_028565595.1 Duopalatinus emarginatus | reverse complement strand
ATGCGTCAATTAAAAAGGTGTCATTGTACAGACAATGCTCAATGTGTTTTGTTTTGTTTTATAATTAACTAAAGTAAAAAATTGTGAATGCTTAAATATTGGGGTGTTTTGTCCTTACATTTGCCCCCCTGAAAAAACACTGGCCCTACCTGGGCCCCCCCTAGTAAGTTTGGTCTAGAACCACCCCTGCTCGTACCCATTGCAGTCATTGTATGTCAGTGCACTCAGTATAAAAATACCACTCAAACTATTATATACCACTATCAACTATGGTGCAGACATGGGCTTGTGGTTAAGTAATCAGCCTTGTGACCAGTAGGTCTCTGGTTTAATCCTTGCAACTGACATGGCAAGACTGAGGGGCCCTGGGAACCGTGGACAGGGGTTGCCCTCTGCTCTGGGCAAGTATTTTCACTGCCTCTTAGTGTTCACTAGTGTGTGTTTCACTGCATGGATGGGTTACATTCCTCTGTGTGCAAACACAGTAGACCAATAGTTCACTTTAACAATGATGACTCAATGGAAATTGGGTTCTGTCTAGGCCAGGTTCCTTTGTCTATGATACTCAGAGCTGTCTGTGATAGAAAGCCTCCAGAGGACCTGCAGCTTGGCTGAAGCTCCTTAAAAAACAATGTGAGTTTTCCTGAGAGAACTGAAACAGGAGGATCACACCAAACACTGATCCGATTTAAATTTGATTTTACTGCTAGTTATAGTCATTATATTAAAACCCATCGTTCTGTTACACATTTACTCTCCGTCTATTCAGTTTTACGGAGTGCCTTATGCAGCACAGTCCCTGCATTATCATAATGATGTTTTTCAACCAGGCAGTGAAGCACTTCTGCTGCTCTGGACAAAAGCATTTGTAAAACGTAAATCAAATAAGGAGTGTTAGTAACGCAGCCGGGGAACACACCTGATTCACTAATCACTGATTTATTACAATGACGTTATACTACTATCCTCTGAAAATGAAGAAATCAACGTGAGTCAAATATCAAGTTAGAAATGTAACTAATATCTTAACATTTGCTGTAGTGAGGCAAGTTGTGTTGCGATAACATCACTACTGTATAAAATGAGCAAGGCCCAACTCCCCCAACTGGTCCCGGGTGCCATAATTTGGGGCTGCCCCACGCTCCGGGCAAGTGTGTTCACTGGTGTGTGTTTGTTTCACTGCACGGATGGGTTAAATGCAGAGGTCACATTCCTCTGTGTGCAAGCACAGTAGGCAAATAGTTCAATAAAAAAGTGACCAATATACAAATTAGAACGCTTGATGTTCAGGTTTTAGTTGTAAACATAAACAAAGCAAAGAGGAAATCTTCGCTTCACATGAAATCGAATGTCCTAAAATCAAGTCAATACCAACAGTTTTTTCAAATAATATTTATACACAATGATTAAAAGCCAATTATCCAACGAGATGAATATCTGAAACATAAAATAAAAATAAATGCATAAAACCTTTAAAATTATAAATACAAACAAGTTTTTTTTTTTTTTTTTTACATTGTGCTTTTCAACATAAATAAATGTATAACGTTTGTGTACACTGTGTCCATTTTTATGGAAAGTAAGTTTTTTTATGTATTTATTTTTTGACCCACTGGGTACTGTTCTTCTTTTTCCATATATACACTTTAGCGACAGGAAGACAGTTCCATCAGTCTATGACTCTGTAGGTCCCCAACAGGGCATGGTCTCCATAAGTCTTCAGATCTGTGTGATGGCGCATTGTCCTGTTAAAAGACACCAAATCCATCAGAATGGGTGTAACTCATCAGAAAAGAGGCACACAATGTTCACCTGCCAGATGTTTGTAGATGTACCAGGGGTCCCATGGAATACCAGATAAACAAACCCCATACCATTATGGAGCCACCACCAACCTATGTGTATTGCATAGGCTTTTGTCTGGTACCTCAGTGTATTTAAACAGTGTGTATTTTTGCTTCACCACACAAAGTCACAAATATATCAACGAGACAAAAAATAGGTGTCCTTATTCTCATGGCATAGTACAATGGAAAATCTGGACAGCTCAGTTTGACCGGCTATTGATACATGATGGAGATATTGATGTGTGATGGAAGCAGTCACCAGAGCTATGTCCACCCCCTGCTGTACTCCCCTGTCTAGTGAATAAAACATAGTGGAGTTATTCAGCAGCATACTTTGGATTAAAGGAGCAGTTTGTAACTTTTAGAGCCCCCTGCTGCCTGTAAATTGAACTGCAATTGTTTCCTCACCCAACTGACCTGCGCCTTAATGTAAACAAAAGCATGTAAAGTGTAAAGTGATGAATATGGGAGTCTCTGAGGTCCTTTTTAAAATGATATGATGACAATAAAGCTGGAAACATTTTACAAACTGCACCTTTAATATAGAATCAAAACCAACTATTGTGGAAAACTGTACAGAGTGCAGGACACCAGAAACGGAGCGTCCAAATCTGCCATAGAAATGAGCTAAAATCTAATAAACACGTAGACTTGGTCAGTGTTATATCTCACTCACTCTTATATACACACACACACTCGATGAACACCCAGACATTTGTTCTATTAGCGCATAAGAGGTAAGCAACGTTTCAATCAATATGGGGCTGGACGGTTAGACCACCTCCATACCCAGCTTCTGAGCTGTGTCCTGTAACTGTCGCATCACAGACTCCTCCCTATTCGACTCCAGGTCTGATGAAGAAACACCACTTGTGTGCTCCAGCTGTGCATTATCTCGATCGTCCAGGATTCTGTAGACTCTATCCCTATTTGGGTCCACCTTGGTGTTCTCATCAGCGTTTACAGGGAGCTCGATTTCCCCAGAGTCCTCCCCAGATTGGAGGCATTGCGTTTGAGGAACAGATTCACTGCTGTCTCCTTCTCCCTGTCGCTCCTGCATCAGCTGCTCGGTCAACTCGACGCTCTCATAGCGGATCAGCTGCAGACGCATGAAACCGTCCTCGTGCTCCTTATATCTAACGGACAGACAAATAGAACTGTGGTAGAATCGGAAATCGGAAAAACATAGCACTTAGAAGTAGTTTGAAGTGAAATGTCTGTGTTTATACCTGAACCTGGGATGCCCTGAAGGCCACTTGAACTGGTGTTTCTTGCGTAGGTGTGCAGTAAGGTTATTCCCTCTGGTAAAACACTGCTCGCACACATGGCACTTATAACGTGGCGTGTAATCACCCTAAACCATGTAACACAACGGAATTTACTGAGTGTCTTCAAATGCACAGAAACAAATCATAGGCAGTTAAAACTACTAGGGGTGGCAATCTCTCAGTAACTGCCAATTCAATATTTTTTTATTCCAATTTTTGGGGTCACAATTTAATTCAGAATTGATTTTTAATTCAGGAACGTGGTCTAGAATTTTTTTTAATTATGTGATTGACCAGATGAAAAGACAATGTAAACAAACAGAACATTTATTTAATACAATACTTTTAGGTTCCCTACTGTATCAAATCTTTTAATACCAAGAATAGGATTGTGTATAAAGTCATGTAACATAAATGACCAGTATAAGGTTAGCTTAGCTCATCAAGGGAGCTGGATAACTAGCTTGCTGTACAGTGGCCTAGACAGCCCACTTCTACAGTGGCTGAGTGGAGTACGCTCAGGAGTAGAAGCAAAAAAAAAAAAAAAAAACTTAAACGCATTTTAAAATCGATTTTTGGGTGTTTTGAATCGATTCAGAATCGCCAGGACTAAGAATTGCGATTCTTTAAAGAATCGATTTTTTTAGCACCCCGAGTTAACACTAATGATGGTTAGTGTTACAAATCAGAAGGTTGGGGGTTCAAGCTTTAGCATTGCCAAGTTGCCACTGTTGGGCCCTTGTGCAAGGCCCTAAACCCTCTCTGCTCCAAGGGTGCTACATCCTGGCTGACTCTGTGCTCTGTCCCCAACTTCAGAAGGAGCTAACATAGGCGAAGAAAATAATTTGTGACAAATAAAGGCTTCCCATCGTTAAATGATTTAGAAAACCAGACACACACATCAGTGACTGGACTGAACACACACACAAATGAACGTTTTCAAACTGTCTACACATCTGTGCTAATGTCTATGAACTTATAATTAAATAAATGTAAATTGTCTTGTGTATTTATTGTAAATTCGTCTTGCGTCATTGCACATGCTACTGTACACATGCTCTTTACGTTCTATTGTGTAGTTTATTGTTCTATGTAGCACCTTGGTCCTGGAGTAACGTTGTTTCGTTTAATGTGTAATGTACACAACTGTATATAGTTAAAATTAACAAATAAACATCTCTATGTCATGACTATTACGTTTACCAAGCACTGTAAATGTATACCCAGATCATCTTGGTTGGAAGATTGTCCCCAAAGTGCTATCCTATAGTAGTGGCTGCTTCTATCTAGCTAGCTCAACCCATGTCTGCTTGGGTACTTGTCTGATTAACTCACCTCATGTACACGTTTGTAATGGTTCTTGATAGAGTGCAGGGAGCGGGTGGAGTAATCACAATCACCGAAGTCGCAGTGATAGGCCGGTTCAGTGCTGTGCGTCTCCAGATGCTTTCGCAAGTCAATCAAGTTCTTACAGCTGGGGAGACACATGCAAAGCATGCTTATAGGCACGTGTGGCTGAATAAAGAAGTACACTGTATGGCCAAAAGTATGTGGACAGCCATACTAATTATTACATGCAGGTGTTTTAGACGCACCCATTCCTACTAGGTCCATAAAATCAAGTGCAATTATCGCAGTACAATGAGTCGTCAGTAATTTTACATGTGCCCTGGTCGAATGTGAGTTTTTTTTATTGTGTTGTTAGCTGTAGCTACAGTAGGAGCAACTTCACCTCAGCCACAAAGTGGTAGACCAGACAGACTCACAGGGCTGGGCTTACTTTTGTTGCATCATTCACTACACAGACTCCAAATTGCCTCTGGAAGCAACATCAGCACAAGACGCATGCGTCGAGGAACTTCAAGTAAACGGTCTCAATGTCTAAGCAGACGTATACTCGGCTAGAGTGGTGTAAAACACGCAGCCGCTGGACTTGAAGTGTTCCCTGGAGTGATGACTCACGCTTCAGAATCTGGCTGAATTTTGCTTGTCAGATGCCAGGAGAATGCTAATGTCCACAGTAATGTTTGGTTGAGGAAGGATAATGGTCTAGTTTTTTGTCAGGGTTTGGGCAAGGCCTCTTAGTTCCAGCAAAGGCATTCAAGGACATTTTGGACAACATTATGCTTCCAAATTTGTGGCAAAATTTTGGATAATTTTTGTTTTTTTGGCACTTATCAGTTCTAGCATGACTGTGCAGTAAAGTGAGATCAATAAACACATTTGGTGTGGAAAACCTATAGCAACAACCCGAATAAACACCTTTGAGATGAACTGGAACGTCGATTGAAAGCCAAGAGTCCTCATCAGATACCAGTATTGTACAAATCCCAACGTGTGACAATCACGTGTCCACATATATTTGGCCATATAGCACATCTTACATAAACAACACATTGGGTTATGGACACTTCTGAGTCTATGATAAGTTTAACATTATGTTTAGTGCCATGTATAGTTCATGTCGATTACTCATAAGGCTCAGACCACACAGAACTACAAGTTTCTAGAGTACTACTGTAATCAAGGCTCCTAGGTTTGCCTAATCTATCATGCAATAAGATATATTTTTCACCAGCAGAGCCCTAACCCATTATGTTACTGACACGTCAGTTTGTTACCTGTACTCGCAGTAGTCACAGCTGTAGGGTTTCTCGTTGCTGTGGCGAAATTTGATGTGGTTCCTCAGAGATGATGGCGAGGGGCATGTCATGTCACACAGCGGACACTTGTAATGGTTTACTGTTCAGAGGGAGAGGAGAGAGCATGAGCAGCAAACTAGGCCTGATGGGTAACCACTGAATGGGTGATTCACATAAGTGTGTACAGAGATAAAAAAAAAAAAAAAAAGCAGTTTAAAGGGTGACTTAGAAAAGGGTGACTTAGAAAAGGGTGACTTGGAGAAAATCTGAGTTTTTTTCATATATATATAATATATTTAATATAAATTTAAATATATTGAAATATATATATTTGCCAGGAAAAAATATATGTCCCAAAATTATTTTAATAATATTGATTTTGTAATTCTTTTTTAAATATTTATTTATTATTATTTTATATAAAGAAAATTTACCAAAAAAAATCCTGTTGTTTTTTTATATCCTGTTAATAAATATAAATATGGTATAAATATGAGATTGCACACACGTTAATAATAATTAACAAAAAGTCTTTATTGTTTTTAAATGCAGGTTTTTCTTCTTATTATTTTTAAGCTTTTTTAATGAACTTGATTCACCGTCAGTGTTACCAAGGGTGCCAATAAATCTGGAGTCCTTTTTTCATGTTATTTGGTTCACTAACTGTATGCACAGGAAAGCCATAAAAACATACCATGATTCCTCATGTGGTCCCTCAGCAGCCTCTCAGTGGCAAAGCGCTTTGAGCAATGAGAGCACTGAAACCTTTGTCCTTCACACAGGCCAGTGTGCCGAGAACAAAGATTAGAGACAAAGAGATAACAGTCAGCATTATTATTACCATATTTGTTACTACATTACACGTTACACTCCATTGCGTCCCTACCCTCTATGGACGTCTGTCGTCGGATGTGGTCGAAGAATTTGGTGTTGTTCGCAAACATTCCACCGCAGGTTGGACAGGCCACCAGCTTCTCCTGAGTGTGACTTCGCATGTGCTCGCGTAATTTAAACCGACCCTTAAACGAGGCCTCACAATCTGAAGAAATATAGAACAAAACAAAAAAATTATGAACACATTAAACTGTCAGTTCAGATGATCATCTAGTTGGAGGATTAGAAATGGACCGATCTGTGTTTTTGGTCACATACGGTAAAGTAACTGATTTTCTATCCACACATCTGAATACAATATTGGATTTTCAGCCATGCATGACACCAGACGCATTAGTTCCTTAGTCAAAAGTGAAAGGGCCTGTATTTTAATCTAGCATTTCAACTAAGGACCTATGACCGAGAAAGCTCAACATTTGGAACCTTGATGTAGATGGGCTGCTAAGGCAGAAGATCAAATCAGGTTCGACTACTGTCAAGATAAAGAACAAGAAACAGGAATTAAGCTTCACTCACTCAAACTGGACAACTAAAATCATTTGAGTCTCACCAGCTTTAGTGAGTTTGCCCTACTGTAACCTCAGATCCATGTTCTTGGTTGACAGGAAATCTGGTACATCTACAAACGTCTCTGACAGTTGAACGCCTGAGAAACACCATATTGTCCATACATTGTGATGGGTTTGGACTCTTCCTACAGGACAAAGCGCCACCATACACGTCTACAGATGCCAAATTATAGTTAGAGGAACCCTCATCTAAGTTTGGGGTTTTGCTGTTCACACCTGTCATCTCAATGTTATCAAGGATATCTGGGATGCCATGCAAGTCACTGTGAAAGACAGCAATCCTACACCTCGGAATACAACAGAAGTGTGGACCGTTCTGCAGGAAGTATGGTGTTTATTACCTATAGAATATATTCACAAGTGGTAGACTGGTGTACCAGTTTTTTGGCACTTCAATGGGGACTACAGTGTGTAAAAAAAAAACAAAAAAAAAAAAACTGATCAGCAACTTTCAAAAATATCCAAGACAGCCCATCTGGCAATAATAACCATTTCACAGTCACTGACTCAGTTTGATTGACAGAGCAGGCCTGCAGAGTCTGACGCAGGACTCTCACCGGGTCTGAACTAATTGGTGCAGGATTTTAACACGTCTGTGTTTTTTTCCATTAGAATTTTGATAGATACTTAATAATATATTTACCAAATGATTTTAAAGATGACACATTCAAATACTTCACACTGTATGATTATTACCTTTCCAGCCACAGAACAGTACGTTCTCCTTATTGACCTCCAGGCAATGTGCGTGCATCTCCACATGCCGGTAGAACCACTCTGGGTTATCCATGTTCGTCTGGGAAAAGCAAAACAGACAGCATGTGATCAAACGGTAGAATAATGTTGTTTTTTTTTCTTCCAGAGTTTAATATGCATCTTCAGTAGCACTTCCTCTACACACACATACACACAGTCATAAAATGCACTACTGTCAAGACAACAACAGACACTTTCTGAAAGAAAGAATTATTTGTCCTTAAGCATCTCAATGCTCTTGGGTTCAAGTCACCATCTGGGTGGAGTTTTCATGTTCACCCCGTGTCAGGACATCTGTCCATGAACTGAATCTCAAGAGAAGGTGGGTCATAACGACCATAAAAACACAAGTCGTTCTACCTAAGAATGGTTAAAGAAGAAAAACGTTAATGTTTTGAAAAGTCCTGACCTTAATCCAATTGAGATATTGTGGAAGAACCTGAAGCGAGCAGTAATGTGAGGAAATACACCATCATCCCATATTTGAAGCTGTTCTGTACAGAGGAATGGGCTAAAACATCAAGCTGGTACTTTTGCCACTCACAAATAAGTAATATTGGATTATTTTCCTCAATAAATAAATGACCAAATATAAGATTTTTGTGTCATTTGTTTAACTGTGCTCTCTTTATCTACTTTCTGACGGTGTTTTAGATCATATTTATTCAGTAATATAGAAAATTCCAAAGGGTTCACAAACTTTCAAGCACATACATACATATCGCATGTCATGTCACCACAAAACCACTGACAGGTAAAGCGAATAACATTAATCTTCCCATTACAATGGCACCTGTTGAGGAGTGAAATATAGACAGCAAGTGATGGACAAGAATCAGGATGTTGACAAGGTCCAATTGGTAATGTTAAGATCGCTGGGTTAGAACATCTCCAAAACAGCACGGCTTGTAGGGTGTTCCTGGTACGCAGTGGTTAGTACCTACCACACATGGTCTAAAATAGGACAAAGGGTGAACCAGTGACAGGGTCATGGGCTCATTTGTGTGCAAGAGGGGCAAAATTTAGCCGATCTGGTCTGATCTTACAGAAGATCCAGTGCTGGATCTGTTACTTATGTCTGTGTCTTACATGTGTTCCACTCTGCTCTTGATATAGAAGTCTGACATGGGTTTGATGTTTTAATCTTATAATTCATGGTTGGTTGGTTGTGGTAATCACACACATGCTCATGCTACACAATACAATAAAATTGCAAACACTCACCTCACAATGCTCCCATAGACAGAGGAAGCTCTCCTGGACTTCTGGGATAATGTTGCGATTCTGGAGACCCACTGAACAATGACCCATGTCCGGATGGGCCCTCAGCATAGCCGACCCCCACTGCTTTAACTTCGTGTGATAGCAGTGAAAAAGCATGTGTCTTAGCAACTCTACATCAAACTCCACTGAGCAGAAGCCACAGTCCTGCCACAGGCAGCTATGAACCTCGTCTGAAAAAAAGAACAAACAAAATCACTGTGTCTCAGGTGATGTCTAGAATTTCTGGCACTGAATTCTAAATAGCACTCTACTACAATCCGGTGAAACCTGAGACGATTCTTTATTAGATACTCTGGACGATCATAGTAGAGAATAAAGAAACCTGTGGAAAGAAACGACTGACAGGTAGTATGTGTAACTCGATTGATTTTTTTTTTGACTGAGTGATTGAGCAGGATGGTTACTGTGATATTGCTCTACATCTGCAGCAACATCAATACAGTTAAATGAGGGTAGTATGGCGTCAAAATAGGATCAAAAGTTTTTGCGCGCCAAAAATCAAAATCTGCGTATTTATTGTTAATCGTCTTGCGTCATTTAGCACTCGTGCACTTTATGTTGTATTGTGTAGTTTACTGTTCTATGTAGCACCTTGGTCCTGGAGGAACGTTGTTTTGTTTCACAGTGCCTTTTTTTGCTGTGCGGATTTCCTTTTTTTGCTGCACGGATTTCCTTTTTTGCTGCGTAGATTTCCCTTTTTTGCTGCGTGGATTTCCCTCTTTTTGCTGCGCAGATTTCCTTTTTTTGCTGCACGGATTTCCTCTTTTGCTGCGTGGATTTCCTCTTTTGCTGCGTGGATTTCCCTTTTTTTGCTGTGCGGATTTCCCTTTTTTGCTGCATGGTTTTCTCTTTTTTTTGCTGCATGGATTTCCCTTTTTTTTTGCTGCATGGATTTCCTTTTTTTGCTGCGTGGATTTCCTTTTTTTGCTGCGCGGATTTCCTCTTTTGCTGCGTGGATTTCCCTTTTTTTGCTGTGCGGATTTCCCTTTTTTGCTGCATGGATTTCCCTTTTTTTTGCTGCATGGATTTCCCTTTTTTTTTGCTGCGTGGATTTCCTTTTTTGCTGTGCGGATTTCCTTTTTTTGCTGAGCGGATTTCCTTTTTTTGCTGAGTGGATTTCCTTTTTTTGCTGCGTGGATTTCCTTTTTTGCTGCGTGGATTTCCTTTTTTGCTGCGTGGATTTTCCTTTTTTTGCTGTGCGGATTTCCTTTTTTTGCTGCGCGGATTTCCTTTTTTGCTGCACGCATTTCCCTTTTTGCTGCACGCATTTCCCTTTTTGCTGCGCGGATTTCCTTTTTTCCTGCGCAGATTTCCTTTTTTGCTTCGCAAAACCTTTGGACCTATTTTTACGCTTGGGCGGGTTCTAGACAGCTATTGGCTGTTGATGTTAAGCCCCGCCCAGCCAGCCCATTCTACATGCCCCCAAACAACATGACTGTGTCATTCTTTCTCTTTACAATTATGTTTTTAATCACAATATATATTAACTGTATAGGTCCCATGGATGTAATACTAATGCAGGTAGATTTAAAGAGAGGTAAAAAGGCATTAACCATAACTTTCTGACGCCATGGGGTAGCACCTTTTATTCCTTTTTATTTAAATGTGTGCTGCTGTTTGAGCAGTGTAAGCTTTGCATCATGTATCACTGACTGTTTCTCTGATCATATGCTTTGCACATGTGAGACTTGTTGCCAGATGTTAAAAATGTCATAATGATCATTGTTATTTAAATTCAGATGCAGTGTGAAAGTGTCCATGCATGCAGACAACATGGACATACCTGGCAAATCCACATCCTCATTTTCTGCAGCGATGTCTCGGTAATGCGTCTCCACGTGCTGACAGAACTCCTCCATCCCATCGAATGTCTCCTGGCACGAGCCCCACTCACAGGCTAGCTCGAGCACAAACTCCTCTCTCCGGGGGGCGCGCTTCCCCGGTGGAGCCATCGCTCAGTGACTAGCTGGACGTTAACCTTGCCCAAGTCTCTGAAACACACAAACTGTATGACCATAAGTGAAAATGACCTACTCTTTTGACCACTGGAAACATTTGACCTATCCGTGCAGTGAAACACACACATACATGCTAGTGAACACACAATAGGGGGCAGTGAGCACACATGTACTGAACAGTGGGCAGCCCCTATCGCAGTGCCTGGGGAGCAGTTGGGGGGTGAGATGCCTTGCTTAAAGGCACTTCATTTGTGTCATGTCAGTTGTGGGGATTGAACCGATATCCTTCATGTTATCCTTAACCACAAGCCTAAAGCTGCCTCAAGCCTTCAAGATCACAACTCAGGGAAAGTGAAATGAAAGGGAACTATTTGCCTGGTGTGCTTGCACACAGAGGAAAATAAAACACACACTAGTGAACACTTGTATGCGGAGCAGGGGAAGCAGGCACAAACCACATTGCTAGGGAAGCAGTTGGGAGATTAGGTGCCTTGCTTTAGGGCACTTTAGTCGCGTCTTTCAGTCACAAGACCGAACCACAAGGTTCTCTAACTGCAAGGCCACAGCATGCTTTTCTGAAATATACTGGGTACTGTCAGTACATTCTAATGGCATTACATTCTAAGGGCATCCGTGGCCTTGTGAAAGTGAAATGAAAGTGAATTATTTTGCCTTACTGTGTTTGCACACAGAACGCACACATTTAACCCATCCATGCAGTGAAACACACACACCAGTGAACACACTTGCCCGGAGCGGGGGAGGGCAGCCCCAAACCACGGTGGCCGGGGAGCAGTGCCCTGGGTGGGGATCGAACCCACAACCTTCCGGTCACGAGACCGGTTGCCTAACCACTAGGCCACGGCTGCCCCTCCATCGACCTCTGGGTTATGGGCCCATCCTGGGTTCAACTCCCAAATGACGTGTCCTTGAGCAAGGCAATTATTCCCCTAACTGCTACCCAGGCGCTGTGGATTGGGCTCTGCCGCTCTGGTGTTAACTGCCACCTGTGTTCTCTAGAGTGTGTATTACTGCACTGATGGGTTAAACACAGACAGAGGTTACATTCCTCTGTGCAAGCACAGCAGGCAACTTTCACTTTCACTTTAAATGTCTTCATAAAACAGATCCACACATATTATGTGCAGTTTTGTCTGAATTGATGAACTATACAAACTACTGCTAGCATATTACTGGCGTTTAATATGATTCTATGATGCAGGGGTGGGGGTGGTGGGGGAGAGAGACAATCTAATATAAAATTGTGTGTTAATTGCGCATGCGCAGAAAGCTTAGCCCGCCGGTTTACATGTACATTAACCTTTAATGTCCTATTCTGGTAACTTAGCAACGGTGCTCACTGCTAAGTTACACATTCAGAGCTCCCCTACTGACAGAATTATTATATACAGACCAAAAACGTTTTATATATCAGGTGTAAATGTAACTAAACAGTTTCTAAACCCTGCAAATGTTCCTGTTTCACTGCTAGCTAGATGCTAGTTAGTTAGCACAAGCACAATACAGCAGCTTTATCAGTACGTATGGGGTTTTGTATTAATCCTATGATTGTAAATGACGTAAGACACTTCCTTCATAGGATTTTAGTGGCTATAATAATAATAATAACGTCCAGGTGGATTAAACAGCTCACCTGAGGCCACCAGTCTGGACATTTCCTTACTCCATCCTACAACAAACAAAAAAAAATCACTTACGTCCCGCCCACTTTGACATCCGAGCCAATCAGATTTGGCCTGTTCAGTCCATGTAATATAGTCTTCCCTGGAAAACAGTGTCGTCTAACAAGCGTTCCGCTTCTTGTGAGAGTGAGTGATGAGAGTCATACTAAACTATGGACATGGAAGAATTGGCTTGAACCATATAAATTAAGAAAAAAAGAAAAATTTTAATACATGTTTATAAATCTCGTCATGTGACATGCATGCAACATATAAGTACACAAGAGAGTCCTTGCTATAAAGTATTCGAAAGTGAAAATGAGCTCCGCATCTGACCCAGTTCACTCTAGTGAACACACACTAGGGGGCAGTGAGCACACAAACCCAGAGCAGTGGGCAGCTGCTTTATCCACAGCCCCCAGGGAGCAGTTGGGAGGTTGCGCAAGTGTCTTGTCTAGTCGAGTCTAGTCTGTTGTGGAGCTTGAACCTGGGGCCTTCCGGTCTCGAGGCGGGTTCTTTAACCACAAGTCTATGACTGCCCCTATGGCTCCTGCAGGTATAATTATAACCAGCTCATCAGAATCCAAATCTGGTTTATTTCGCCAAGTATCTTTACACACTGAAGCAGCCATATGTGCCGCTATCTTGTTGTTTTCAATATTAATCTGTGGGACTATTGTTAGAGGAAATTAATCAACAACCTTTGACCAGTCATTAAGTATGTCAGTATTATTAAGCATGTCATATGAGCAAGAATATTTTTTTACACATAATCGCCGAACACATGGCTATTATGTGTGATGTAAGTATAACTAAAAAAGCTAAATTAACTATTTGCCTACTGTGTTTGTACACAAAGGAATGATACTTCTGCATTTAATCTACCCATTCAGTGTCACACAGTCATACTAGTGAACACTGGGGCCTAGTGGTTAGGGAACCGGTCTCGTGACCGGAAGGTCATGGGTTCGATCCACACCCAGGACAAGACATGACTGAGGTGCCCTTGAGCAAGGCACCTAACTCCCCCAACTGCTCCCTGGGTGCTGTGGTTTGGGGCTGCCCCCTGCTCTGGGCAAGTGTGTTCACTGCCCCCTAGTGTTCACTGGTGTGTGTTTCACTGCACGGATGGGTTAAATGCGGAGGTCACATTCCTTCTGTGTGCCAAACACAGTAAGGCAAAATAGTTGACTTTCATTTCATTTCATTTTAAACATGCCCAGACCAGGGGTGGGGGGGGAATGTGTTTGGCAGCCCCAAACCATGGCACCCGGAGGGGAAGTTGTGCTTAAGTTGCATCTTGTCCATTGTGGGGATTAAACCCAGGGTCTACAAGACCAGTTCTCTAACAACAAGGCCAAGGCTGCCCCTAATATGAGAGTTAACAGAAATAAAGTAATCTAATTAGCAGCAAATGAATATGAATTAAAATACGTTTACAGAGTCTATCTCACTGCAACTAATATTATGAAGAATTTTAAAGTAACTTTTTAAAGAAAATATGTCTTAATATTATTTAATATGGCCGGCTCAGAGATAATCTGGGTTCTGTGCAGCTCTAGGGATCAGGGGTTGTGGGTTCAAGTCTCACTCTGGTCTCTGTCTGTGAGGAGTTTGGTCTGTTTTCACCCATTGCTCTGGTTTTCTCCCACCTCTACAGGCTAAGCAGATAAGAATTACTTTACTGTTAAGTAGATTGCTGACATCTGGTATTGAAAATGTTTTCTGGGGTACGTATTAGTTACCCCTATTTACCCCCGTTACTCAGTAAGATGCCAAATGTCTACACGACACCCTATAAACCAGTTTAGTCTGTCTAATTATTCAGACTGTGAATGTGGTAATACTTGAATGAGCCATAAGCCTTTACAGTCGACTCTGAATCTTAGTCATTATAACCTACAAGACCCTAATCCTTCTGACTTCTCCAACCTCACTACATTGTGTAGTTGTCAGGATCAGATTTAAATCCAATACTTGCCTAGAAAGCCGAACATGTACGAGCGGCCACTTTATCACATCCCGCTCTGTACCTCACTCCCCTAGGGACTCTAGCAGAGTTCGATTCGGACCTACTACCTCTCAAGGTGAAAGGAAGACATGCATCAGTGATGTTTTCTATCCTGGCATGCAGGGGGGATGAATGAACATGCTCTATGAATGAACACTCTAATAGCTGAACTGGCTGTTATCAAATGTGGGCTGCAGACTTCTCTCTTTACTAAACAATTACATTTAGCTTTTATTTTTAGCTTTTGTTTTAGCTATTTTTAACTTGTCTTTTGTGTTGTCCTTCACATTGTTGTTCTGTCCTCTACCATGTGGACAGTTAGAGACAACAAAGCACACCTTTAAGATCCTCTGGATAAAGGAAAATGTAAATAGAATATGATATGCAGTGAAACACACACATACACTAGAGGGCAGTAAGCACACTTGCCCAGAGAGGTGCCCAGGAAGCAGTTAAACGGTTAGGGGTCTTTTTCAAGGGCACTCCAGTTGAGTTTTGTCGAAAAATCAAATAGACAGCAGAAAAGTTGTTTTACAAAGCTTTAATTTTAAAACTCTATTAGGTGAGTGTACATTGAAGTGCCAGAAAAACTGGTACAGATTGGTGGTGATGGGTTTGGCCTCTTCCAACAGGACAATGCGCCACCACACACACGTCTAGAGACACCAAATTATAAGGATCACTCATCTGAGTTTGGAATTTTGGAACACATCTGTAACGCCATGTGGAACCCAGAAACATTACACCTCAGGCTACGTGGTGAAAAATATTTCCTTGTGGAGTCCATGCCCCGTGATACTATGTATTAGACTGGTGTACCAGTTTTTCTGGTACTTGTGTATAAATCACTTCTGACACGTCAGACATCTCGTATAATACTTTCTCATGTCTGTCAAAGGTTCAGTGTTGCTGAAAAAAAAAATAATGCATTTAATTCTGCATATAATATCTCAGTATTCACCATATTTTACACCAGAATGAGTAAATAACATCTTTACTTCACCACCAAACCATTTAGCTTTCCGCTGCCCTGTAGTTCATTTACTACAAATGAACAAAAAAATTAAAAACAAAGAATTCAAATTTTTCAACCTACACCATAATATATCGACTCGGTTTTAGGAGGCAACTGGTGTTTATGGTTACTTCTACTTCTGTATTAAAGACAAAATCCTTACAGAATTATGATTCATTTGCATGTTTGGACATTGAGTGCAAAAGTAAGGAAATTGGTATCCTCCTTATGTTAAGCCAATGCAATTATTGCAGAAATATACATGCTTCAGTGCCTTAAGGTCAACACTCCTCATCATTACTCTGATTAGCAATGTTTTTGTGCAGTACATTCTTGCAGTGTCCTTCACCTGACAGCCCAAAGCGTTAAGGTGGAATTTATCCCATTGGAGAAATGACTGTAGTTAACACAGTAAACACAGTAGTGTAATGGTACAGTATTGTAAACACTGGGAAATAGAAGCAGACTTTTAAACCTTTATCAATGTTCATGTTCTTAAAATGGGAAGAAAGTTCGAAGTGTCTTGTTCCTATGCATTCTCTCGGTTTTACTGCTAGACGTCGTAGAAGAGTCGAACCAAATGATAACGAATTCCAAAAGCAACCACGCTCCCAAATACCTGTGTGAGAGAATAAAGAGAGACAAGAACACACCAATGAACCCTTATCAATGGTTATAATTATACTGTCTGGAATCCATTGTGGTTTATAATCACCAGAAAACTAAACAAAAATCAGTGACCTATCACAAAAGAACCCTAAACGTAATTATTTTATAATAATAGCACATCCCTGAGGGTTTTTTCTAATAGTAATTTATTCTTTAAAGAATAACAAGTCATGCATTACTAATTACACACCTTACTCCTAACTGCTCCCCAGATAGACAGGGTGGATAGAGGCTAGTGTGTATGTGTGTGTTTCACTGCACGGATGAGGTCAATTCCACTGCACAGTGTTCAAAAGAGCAGTTTAATTTCACCTTCACTTTCACTTAGTCAGCTGCCACCGATGGGCCCTTGAGCAAGGCCCTTAACCCTTACTTGCTCAGTTATATAAAAGAAATAAATATAAGTCACTCTGGATAAGGGTGTCTGCCAAATCCAGATATAAATGTATAAACCTTATCTCCCTCATCAGCTTTTCGTTCGTAAGTAAAAGTAAAACAAAATACTATGTGTGCCTTCTTTCCTGACGAGTTACACTCGCTCATGTCCTGTATTCCCTTCTGAGAGGACAATGCCAAATATAGTTTGAGTAACACTTATCTGAGTTTCTTTTTGTCATTCCCACCCAAGTCACCAGATCTCATCATTATCAAACACATCTGGGATGCAATGGATTGCGCTAACACAGAAATCCTAAAATCTCGTAATATACAATACAATAAAATGGTGGACTGTTCTGCAGTCTGGTGAAGTATGGTGTTTATTTTCTGCAGAACATTTCTGCAAGCTTGTGTAGTCCATTCCACTGTGGGGGACCGACATTAGACTAGTGCACCAGTTTTTCTGGCACTACAGTGTAAATGACAAAAGCAGCTGGATGAATTCTGAAGCGTATTGGACTTTATGATATGATTTTATGATTTCGTCCAATGACTTTGGTAATAACTTTTTCTATAAACAGTGCCGTAATCCTTACACCGTTCACTTGATTTGAAATCTTATGTCCGATCAGATTCAAGAATTCAGCAGCACAGTAGTACAACCAATAATAAAGAAGGTGACAAGGCATTTTAGTTGAGGTCCTACAGAGCGATTTGAATCAAGATCCTCACCTGTATTAACAGCATAATGGCTGTGAGGTTCCTCTCATGTGTGGGCCCGAGTATCTTCAGCACTAGATTTATCAGAGTCATATTATTGCACTCGATAAACTCATCATCTCCCTCCTGACCCCTGCGCACATCCAGCAGCCATAACGTTTCTGCCACCTGCAGGATAACAGGAGAACCGCATTGTCGGTTTATTCATGGCTCAGACAGATGCTGAATGCATACACATATGACTGAACTCATATCCAGATGATCGCATACAGGACTTCCTCATACCTTCAGTACGAGCTGACCTAATTTGCCAAGATCCTTCTGTTTAAACTTCGAGTAGCTCATCCCAAGTTTTCCGCTGTCTGGCTGCAACCTGCACCAAATTCATATATATGGATACATATTACTGATCAGAGAAGAAACGTTGTCCTAGCAAACAGACTAGCAAAATAAATCTATTTACAACTAATGGAAGTGTATCCCTATAAAAGCTCAGCTAGTTCTTCAGTGATGTTACACAGACTTGATGTGGTTTAAGACACCACATGACTTACTGTAATCTATAAACTTAAGCACTACTGTACTGTGTAGCTGAACACTGGAGTGATGTCTCCAGCCATCTTGGATACTATTTTTCGTGATTTGATATTATTTTAATAGGAGGAATTTTTCCTGAAAGCACAAAGCATTACAGTGGACTGTGCAATTCCACTTGAAACATAAAAACCCTGCATATATTTATTAGTCCCACAGTGTACACACTGAGCTAATCTAGTATTACCTATACTCACTGCTATACTCAACCACTGAACCAACTACTGAACCATATACAGTACTGTGTAAAAGTCTTAGGCACTCAGTATTGTGTGCAAATTTTGTTAGAGACATTTTTAAGTTGTGCATTATCGAGTCAGTACAAAAACATTTTAGACAACAACATTTCCAAACAACAACAACAATTATTATTATTATTATTATTATTAT
>JAOVVF010000030.1:8576314-8590452 GCA_028565595.1 Duopalatinus emarginatus | reverse complement strand
AAAGCAGTATTATGACCACATACCCACATTTATTTATTTATTTATTTATCTGCTTTATCCTGGGTCATGGTAGTATACAGAGCCTAATTCCAGGAATACTGGGTGCTGGAATAATGGATAGGACACCAGTTCACTGCAGGCTACATTACTTTTGCAAAAAGAAAAACAAAATTGATAGCCGTAAAGTCTTCTTGCATTATATAGGTGGTGTACCAGTAATTCTGGTAACTCTACAGTGTAAATTAAGTGTCCCCAATGTGCATGGTCCCCTGTCATGGCCTGATAGAATAGTGAAATATTTGCCTACTGTGTTTGCACACAGAGGAATGTGACTTCTGCATTTAACCTGTCTGTGCAGTGAAATACACACAAGTGAACACTAGGGGCAGTGTACACACTTGCCCTTGTTAGGTGCCTTGCTCAAGGGCACCTCAGTTGCAACTTGCCGTTGGCAGAGATTGAACCCGCGACCTTCCGGTAACAAGACTGCGTCCCTAACCACTAGGCCACGACTGCCCTCCACTAGGCCATGACTTACCACCTCAAGCCCAGTGGGGGGGAGGGGGGGAGGGGTTGTGTGTGTCACACACCTCCAGGAATCTGGAGTTCTGGGTTCAAGCCTTGCTCTGGTCTCTGTGAGGAGTTTGGTGTGTCCTCCCAATGTCCTTGTGGGTTTTCACTGGGTGCTCTGGTTTCGTCCCACCTCCAGAAAAACACGTTGGCTAATTGGATGTGCTAAATTTGCACCTGTGACTTCAAATGCTTGTAATAGCATACATTTAAAAGTCTTTTTTATTACTAAGTCTATATTATAGTCTATTATTATTACTATTATTATTATTATTATTATTATTCAGTATTATTTAGTATTTTCAAATGATCAACTAAAAGTGGTTTTAATGTTTAATGCTGGTTCATTCATGAACCTGACCAGTCAAAAGGTGTTAATTCATTTCTATACCAGCAGGTGTGACAATGATTCATGTTGTCAAATCCTGGCTTAATATTAATCGGCTTGTTCTAATACCCTGTAATTACTATTGAAACATCTCATTCACAAATTGCACTGGTATTGGAGGAGTAAACCACCTTGGGACGTGTGGTTACCAAAAATAATCAACCTCTTCTTGGTACAGTACCACCCCAGCACCGGTTATTTTCCTATAACAGCACGTTTGTGTTATATTACTGATCAAAGTAAAAGCAACGTACGTCACACTCTATCCTGTAATAATCAATTCCAAAACATGTAAAACTTCACAGTTTGTATGATGTTAGTGTATGTGAAAATAGAGCCAGAGAAAAGGCTTGCTTAGACAAAACCCAGTGGCGTTGAGGTGTTAACCAGTATGTGTTTACACATGTTAGACATGCCCTAATCCACTTCCTGTATTCGCAAATGGAAAAAACTGAAAGAAACTTACTGTTTCCACTGCAATTTGTCTGAATGCTTTTAAATTTACACTCCCATTAGAGCTTTGCCATGGTTTTAGAAACCTACTTACAGCAAACACAGTGTCTATAGCTCTACCCTGAAGATTTTTAAGAAGACTTTTTATTTTATCTGGGCTCCACTGACTACTATCTATAATTCACATATGTTGTCTGATTAATTTTGGCCTCAACAGAAAAACTGATATGAGCACTTATATGTAAGTGAAAAGTAAAAGTGAGTAGGGGTGAAAGTAAAGTGATTGACCTTTTTTTTCCACATTCAACCCATCGTTGCAGTAAAACACCCCTGTGAGAGCACACACTAGGGGGCAGTGAACATATTTGCCTGGAGGCCCATTAACACTGTGTCTATGTTCGTTGTTCAAGAGGAACATCAGTCGTGTCTTGTTGGGGGATTGAAGTAGCAAAAAGAATAGAAAAATTATCACATTTTTAGTATTTAGAACCTCATATGAATGTGGCACATACTGGATGTCTATATCACAGGTTCCCAGTCCTGGTTCTATAGTACCCCTGTTTCTCTGAGTAACTGGGCTCTGTACATTGTATAGTTTTACCTGCTCACAAAACACTTAATTTAATCGTCTCATTAAATTAGCTCATTAACAGACCTTCCTGACCTGATGTGGGTATGTTAATGGTGCAATAGTCATATTAGCTAATCTGTTATTATGTTAATTACATGACATAATGTGAAAAATTATGTAGAAATGATATGAAAATAGTTTAAACTATCATAACAAGTCTATTAAGCAAAAAACAACAGCCATCCCAGTCAGGAATATTTGTGATTTGCCTTTTGTCCTTCATTATATGGACATGCCTGCATCTTCACAAATCATTACCAGGAGAATTTACATGTTTATAGAGTTGTAACTTGACTTCAGGCAGTTAAATGTCAGAGTTTGCTCTCATGAACACCCTTGCTAATCTAACATCACATAGCACCCAGGTCTGGCCCACACTTAATACTCTATCTGGTACACACACACTAGTGAACACACTTGCCCAAAGCTGGGGGCATCCCCAAACCATGGCGTCTGGGTTGCATTTAGGGTGAGCCAAGGGCCTTAATCACTTCACTTGTCCTATGTGAGGATCAAACTTGGTCACAAGACTGGTTCCCTAACCACAAGGCAATGGCTTCTCCCATTTGTAGGCCACTTGTGGCTCTAAGTCTGTATGCATGTCATGGCAAACTTCAAATGTGACTACTAAAGGTGACCCGATTTTAGGCCAGAATACACTTGCTGTTGCTATAACTGGGTCATTATTGTGTCAAGTGCCTTAACAGGGCCATATTTGGCCCAGAATAGTCTGTTATCTGGGGTGTGATCATTCGTTCAAACGTTGTAAGTTTACACATGCTCATTCAAATCATAATACATTTAGCTAGTTGAGATTTTTCCCTCACAAATCTTACACTATAGGTGCACAGTACAAAATTTACCCCAGGATCAGAGTTTAAGCATGTACCGTATGCACTGATATTGCATTATAACCACTGATTAACAGTGTCTAACTGCATTTATATTACATTTATAAAACTGTCTACATTTTACCTAAACGCAACTTTTTGCTACGTTTGTAAAAATCTACTATAAGGCGATTTTCTCATAGCAGACCTTTACATCTGTATAGACCTGCACTGGAATAGCATTAAAAATGCCCTGTCCAATATGGCGAATGCACTTCCGTCTCTCGCGCTATCCATGCACGCTATATGCAAGCTCGGCTAAACGCGTAGCCGCAAACGCCTCGCTGTGATTGGCTGAGCTGGTTATGGGCGGTGTTCAGCGCTACAGGATGAAGAGAGCGGGGCAGAAACGAAGCAGAGCGCCGCGCTCGGTATTCGCGGCACCTTAGTACTTACGTCCTGCGCACGTCTTCGGGCGCACCAGAGACAATATCGGCGGCTAGCCGCAGAGGCTAGCTGTCAGTGGAGCTCCTTGTCCTTATCCGTCCTGTCTTCCTGCTTAATTAGGTTTACTACAACCCGTTCATTTTTTCGCCGGAGGTGGGAGAAGACACGGTAATTGTGGTCATTTCTTTTGCCAGTCATGGTGTTTACGTTCGGCGTGTAGCTCAGTAAGCTATCCGAGGCTAACTGGTGTACCCAGGGCTCGTAAAACACCGGTGCAGGGATGAACACCGAGTCTGTAATAGAGATGTAGAGCTATTTAATGTGTTGTAATGGAATATAATGGTGTGTGTATGTGTAGAATTCAGAGGTGTATCGATGCCAGGATGCGTTGCCATGCTGCACAGGACAGCGCACTTGGCAACCGTGTTGTAATGGTGATTGTCATGTCATGTAACACACACGCGCGTGCGCGCGCGCCTTCATGTTCTCCAGGGTTCTCCAGTTAATGTCACTGACTTTAACATCTAACATGGTCCTGTGCCACCAATGCACTAGTGTAGTAATGACCTGTATCGTGTGTGTGTGTGTGTTTGCCATAACATCATAACACTGGCATAACACAATACAGTTCAAGGAGTGAGTCACTTCTCAAAACTGATGTGTCGAAAGCAGGAAAAATGGGCAGGTGTGAGCATCTGAGCGATGTCTAGACGACTCGTCCAGAGCATGTCCGAAACTGTAGGTCTTGAGAGGTGGTATTCCTGGTATGCAGTGGTTAATACCCACCAAAAGTTGTTGATCCAAGGAAGGAAGGAAGGACAACCGGTGAACCAGCGACAGGACCATGGGCACTTGAGGTTTGACCCATATGTCTGAGGCGTCTGCTCTGATCCAAGACTGAAGGATCGGTTGTTGTAACGTGTTAGGAAGGGATACCACAGAACGACCTTTAGTGGTCTTGAGGCGTCTAGACAGGTCAGAGCTGTTTGGCCTTTTACAAGTCTGTGGTGTTTTAGTGGCTGTTTTAGTGTTAATGTTAAGGCTATGACTTTTGTGTCTCTATAGTCCTACAACTCAATTTAGTGACTCAGTAACTGAGTTCAATGTTTTATAAAGTTCTTTCAACAATGGACGTTGCTGCTTTAGATTTCAGTACATGCCTTTTACAAGTCTGTGCCGTTTTGGTGGTTGTTTTAGACAGGCCGTGTTATTGTTATAGCTGATCTGCGTATTGTATATGCGCTTGTTGAACATCCTATTCCACTAGATTTTGCAGTTTTTAATAACCTCCACTCTTCTGGGAAGGCTTTCCACTAGATTTTGAGGCATAGCTATGAGGAATTGTGGTCATTCAGAAGCAAGAGCATTAGTGAGATAAGGGGCCGATGTTGGATGAGGAGGTCTGAAGTGCAGGCGGTTGAACAGTTTATCCAACGGGGCATTTGGTTCATTTGGACTCTGGAGTTCACTTCAAACTTGGCAAGCTTCATCTTATTGGATGAAGGTCGGTTTGTGAACGTGGGCATCATGAAGGTTTAAAATGAACTTTTTGGTCTGTATATGTATATATATGACAGACACAAGCACTGTTTTTGTGTTGTCTTATCTGTGAAACACATTTTCTGGTAAAATTTTATATTATCGGTTCTTAATCAGTGTTTATTTTTTGTTTCTTCTTCTTGATTGCATTTTGCAATGTGACGCCAGACGTTAGCGGTGTGTGCTTTGAGAGCTATAGCAATGGTGAACACAGAGTGTCAGTCAAACAGTTGTGAAATGTACTCAGTGTGTTGTAGTGATAAACATTGTGTAGTGAAATTGTTGCCATTAGTTGCTTCCGCCAGTGTGTATATAAAGTGATAGACATCAATGAAAGCTTTATAATAGAATGGGGTTTGTATAGCTGCCATCCCATTGGACCTCTGGTACATCTACAAACGTCTCTGACAAGTGAATGCTTTGAGTGCCTCTTTTCTGATGAGTTACACCAGTTCATGTCCTGATGGGTTTCTTCCAACAGGACAGCATGCCGCCAAGTTATGGTTAGATGAGTTTGGGGTTTTGCCCTTCCTACCAGATCTCAGAACCGTTCTGCATGAGGTACGGTGTTCATAGCCCCATCATATTTCAGCAGTCTTATGCTCCCATGGGGGAGCTACCAAGGATTAGCTCTTCAGTATATGTTATAGCTATGTCAGAGTTCAGCATATCCAAAGAGCATTGCATATCTGTCAGCAAGAAGATAAAAGTGGTGATTACATCTATGGGCAAAAGTTTTTAGGTTTTGTTCTTCCACATAGTACACTACATTCTTCCACCACAGTATCAGAATGTCACTGTTTCTGGCTTTGAAGTTTGACTCGGCTTAGATGCTTAGTTTGATATCTGGCTTAGATAAAAAAAAAACACACACACAAAATCTTACTAAACTGTACGAATGTTGGGCTTTTGTACTAGTTACAGTCATGTAAAAATCTCCAGATTCGTCTGTTATAAAATAGTTATAATAAAAGTTGTAGTATAGTATTATTAGGTTATTATTTTGTCTTAGGAAATGAACTTTATCAAACTAGGGTTGCCAGGTTGGACTGACTTTCCAAGCCAGTTTCATAATTTAAAACAGTTTGCCAGCTAGACCTGCAGAAAATTCATTTTAATAACGGATTATTCCTGTGAATTAATCAGCTTGAATGTGGATTATAACACATATTTGTCTTTCAATAACAGGTGAGGAATGTAAGGGACAATACAGCAACTTGGTACTCGTCTGAGTTTCTCCTCTAGGTCTAATCTGACTGATTATTTCCTGTTACAGTACCAGAAAATACTAATACTTGGTAGGTGCCCCACAGGACATGGACTCCACAAGCTTGCGGGAATATCCTATAGACACTGAACACCACAGTTACTACAGAACGCTCCACAATTCTGTTGTATTCAGAGGTGTAGGATTTCTGTCTTTCACAGCACGTTGCATGGCATCCATCATGTGTCTGATAACGTAGAGATCTGGTGACTTGGGTGTGAAGGGAAAAACCCTAAACTCAGATGAGTGTTTGTCTAACAAACCATGTCTCCAGATGTGTGTGGCTGTGCATTGTCCTGTTAGAAGAGGAGGAACTTATCCTAATGAATGCAGGACATGAACTGGTGTAATTTATCAGAAAGGAGGCACACATAGTGTTCACCTGTCAGAGACGTTTGTAGATGTAACAGGGGTCTCAGGGTACCGTTATGGAGCCACCAGTTATCTGTACCTGGTTTTTATTTGCTGCTTCAGTGTGTCTATGTGCAATAGATATATAATTATAGTGAACTAAATTACATAGACATTCCTCAGCATTCATTTTGAAAGAGAAAATGAAACTAAAAGTAACAGGTTTTCATTGGACCACAAAAAGAGCTCAGAATCCAAGGTGATTTTGATGACTAATCATTACAGCTTAAGAATGAAGCCAAGACTGTATCAGCTTTGAAATTCCAGAAATAACCACGACTTATTTATCAGATAAAGATGTTTATCAGATATTTCCGGATCATGTAGCAGGGCATTCTTTACTACGCTTGATGTAACTTCACCTAGCTGACTTGCAGTGCTTGAAGTTGACATAGAAAAAGATAAGCATGACCTTTTCCTGTTTGTGTTTTTACTTATTTGCATGATGCGCTGTTATTGGAAAATAAACAACTTTGTGGTGGTCACAGTATGTCTGTTTTACACCGATAAAGCCATAACATTAATCACATTGATCGATGGCACAATGGCATTTGTTGCTAATGTTTGGTGCCAGATACCACAGAACACCTTCAGAGGTCTTGTGGAGTCCATGCCTTGATGGGTTAGGTCTGGTTTGGGAGGAGGTTTTAATGTTATGGATGATTAGTGAATATAAGGCTGCACGCCACGTTGTTAGTGATTGCTTTCCTATAACATCTCTAAGTGTGTCATTCCTGACATACTAGACGTCCAGTGGTCTTACGTAATTAAATCACCACCTCTGTTTTCGCCATATTGCCTTTTTTGTTGTTTTATTCAGTGCACTCAGTAACCCCCCCCCCCTTTCTCTTTTCTTCACAGGCTCCCACGTTGATGAATCAGACTTTTCCAGCCCATGTTCAAAATGCGACCCAAGTGATCAAGGGAGACGATGGACTTTGAGGACATAAGCTGGCCGATCCTGGTGACGCTCTTCTGTGTCTCGCTCCTGGTTGTGCTCACATGGCTCCTTCAGTTCTCGAAGGCTTTGCTGAGGTCGAGGCGAGGAGGCAGAGCTGCCCTGAGCAGAGAGACGCCGTGGCAGCTGCCCCTGCGCCTCACCCACCACACGCTGACGGGAGGGGTGTGGGGCTTGCTGCTCAGGCAACGGCTGGGCCGAGGCGACTCCGAGACCGGAGTTAAGGGCCTCCTGTCCTCACTTTTCACGTTCAGGTCATTCAGAGAGCACTGGCAGCGAGCATGGGTGAGAGCCCTCAACGAGCAAGCCTGCAGACAAGGGGTGAGTGAGTCAGTGTTGTGGTGTGCGGTCCTCATGACCTGTGTCAGGAAGCGGTCATGTTTGTTTTTCGCGCCAGGAAGAGATTTTCTTCGCAAAGTCAAAAAACGCCGTTGTGTGTTTTGATGTCTCCTCGCGCAGGTATTTCCACACAGGAGCAGGTATTTATAGACTTGGTTGCACAGAGCGTGTAGGTGCACAGTGTGTGAGGTGGAGTTATGCGTTCCAGTGTGTGGGAGTGAAACTGTCAGGCGTGAACGGCAGGTTCATGTGCAATCCTCTCTCCCAGTCTCCAATCTCCCCCTGATATACTCCATATCTCTATTGCATCATGTCTCATGAGGCTGATTTTATTTACCATGTGGAACGATATGGGTGACAAAGGAAAGAAACGGCATAACACACCAGAACGGCACACAATGGTGTCGAAGGTGGTAGTGTGGAGCTCTGACTAACATGCTGCCGGTTGTTTACTGTGAACCCAGTAGCGTATGATTTTATTCAACAAACCGTTCACTAGGCACTGTGGATTTAGGTGGAGGCATATATAAAGAGGCCACACCCATTCTGTTAGAAACGTCTCATCAAGGGTTCAAGGTGATCACTTGATCACAAGGTACATTTTTAAGCAAAAAGGCCACAAGCGAAATACTGAACACTAAACAGCCCCAAGTTCCACCAGCACTATAAGGTATTCACAGCAGATCCAAAGATTCAGATGTAGTCAGGTGTCGACAGTGATGTAGCAAGAAATTAATTTCAGTGGCGTGAAGAAAAATCTGAACAGGTGAATTGGTAAGCGCTCATGCGTTTTGGCTGACAGTCATAGAAGCCACTGTTTGGTTATTCAGACACAATTTAGCGTATTTCAATTTTGCTTTATTAATAACTCTGGGGGCGGAACGGTGGCACCGCAGGCAGTGAGTGTGATTTCTGGGTTCGATCCTTACTCTGGTCTCTGTAAGGAGTTTGGTGTGTTCTTGCCATGTTCACATGGGTTTTCGCCTGATGCTCTGGTTTCCTTCCACCTTCTGAAAAACACACATAATAAATGAATTGGATATGCTAAATTGACTTGGCTGTTGGTGTGTGAGTGAAAGCATGTGTGGTACCACCCTGCGATGGATTGGCGCCCTGTCCAGGGGGTATTCTTGCCTTGACACCAATGGTTACCTGTTGGTTCTGGACAAACCTGTCGGACTAAGTGGGTAAGAGAACGAGTGCCGGACTAATAACATTGGTATAAAATACCTTTATGGCAGTTCTGAACATTATTAAATAGCATGCTAATAAAAGGACACTTAGCATGCACCTGTGTAGGGTAGGGTGCCTTATTTCTTTTCTTCTTTCTAAATGGCTTGTCAAATGCAGTGTTTTTAGATGCAGACTCCAAATGGAGTGGTACCAGAAAGTTTCCAGAAACTGGTGCAGTGTAGCGTGGAACATGGCTCCTTTGCATCTTTGCATCTTTCTAATGTAGATGCAAATAAATATATAATTGTATTTTGATTTGACCTAATGTCTTCTTTATTTATTTCCACTCATTGACCACTGTGCTTGGTCACACAGAGGAATTCGACCTCAGCATTTAATCCATCCGTACAGTAAAACACACATTAGGGTGCAGTGAACTCACTTGCCCAGAGCGACCCCAAGGGGAGCACTTAGAGGTTGGTTCCTCGCTCAAGTGCACTTCAGTTGTGTCGAACCCACACAAAGCTGCTTCCATAACCATAAGGCTACAAACAGAGAATGATGGTTGTAACCCATGCAACTGGAAACACAGCATTGTGGAAATGGAATGGAGTGCCTAGAGCCTCGTCATTGGTGTGTTTCATACACGTCGTCGTCGGCTACCGATGTGATGACCTGTTTCGTAAGTAAAGATCAGATTTCAACCACTACTGCATTCAGGCTCATTTTGAATGGCCACTATACAGTTTAGGGCTCTTAAAAACTAGGGTTCGAGTCAAGGGAAGGGAGAAAGGTTTGGCATCTTATCCTAGAAATCCTTGGCAGAATACTGTACCTACTCTCACCTTGATATCACAGCGCTTAAAAGTGCAGCTAGTAGAAGAGAAACAAGAGAACAGCATGATCCCAGTCGGTTAATCCTGTTTCTTATCCGCGCAATAAGAGCAATAGCCACTTAAATGTGATTATACGAAGGAAAGTATTCATAAAACTTTAATCAAGATATTAAGTGTTATTACACAGTGCATACATTTAAATAGTTTCATCTTTTTATTACAGATACCCTGTTCTAATTTTAGAGTTTAGCTTGTTTGTGGTTTTGGAAACACTAGAAACTGCATGAGACTGCATATACTTACACTCTATAAACAAAAGTATTGGGACGGGAGGTTTTCCCTAGGCATTAAGGTGGCAGAGTGGTGTAGTGGTGCACTATTACCTCACAGCAGGACAATCTGGGTTCGATTCCGGGTCGTCCTGTGTGGAGTTTGAATGTTCTCCGTGTGCCTGAGTGGGTTTCCACTACGTATTCCGGTTTCCTCCCATGTGTTTTAGGTTGATCGGTCACTTTAAATTGTCCGTAGGAGTGAGTCTGTGCGTGAGAAGAGATTAAGGAACAACCCCAAAAGGCTGATATGGCTTTAAAAAGCAAATAAACATCCATGGGCATTAATATGGGGATATATATATATATATATATAGTAGGTCTTCCTTTGCAGCTGTAATAGCTGCCACTCTTCTGGGAAGGCTTTCTGCAAGATTTTTAAGTATTTCTTTGAGAACTTTTGACCATTCATCCAGAAGAGCATTTGTGAGATCAGATACTGATGTTGGACAAGAGGATCTCGCTTGCGATTTCCATTGTAGCTCATCTCAAAGGTGCTCGATAGGGTTAAGGTCTGGGCTGTGTGCAATCCAGTCAAGTTCTTACAATCCAAACTTGCCCAATCTTGACTTCATGGACCTTTTTTTTTTTTATACTGTTACATTTGGTGAGAAAGAGTTTTTCTGCCTGTTCTGTATGAAGTAGTGTAGGAAGCACTCTTAGTTTTGTCCTCCACAGAAAATACAAAAGGATCCTGACACAGGAGGGTTATCAGGATCATTCATGAAGCTTAGATGTAGCCTACATACGTGTTTTGCTCACGTCAGGCAATGTTTCTTAACTGTTCAGAAATCTGAAACCTGTCTAAATAATATTTATGTCACTGCATTGTTACATTTGTGTAATTTTTATAATGTTTGGACAATAATATTAGTACTAAAAAAAGAGTAAAAGATGTTTACAATATTCTATTGTGGATGTTTATACACTGAAGTGCCGGAAAAACTGGTATAGACGAGCCTATGCAAAATCCACAGGCTGGTGGTGGTGGCTCTATAATGGTCCTGCATTCATTCTGATGGGTTTGGCCTCTTCCAACAGGACAATGCAAATTATGGTTAGAGGAACACTCGCCTGAGTCTGGGGTTTTGCCGTTCCCACCCAAGTCACCAGCTCTCAGTGTTATCGAACACATCTGAGATGCTATTTAGTGTGCTGTGGAACTCCGAAATCTGCAGACGGTATGGTGTCCATTGTAGGGGTGCTGAAAAAAATTGGTTCTTAAAAGAATCGCGATTCCTAGTCTTGGTGATTCTGAATTGATTCAAAATGCCCCAAAATTTATTTTAAAATGCGTTTAAGTTTTATTTTTTGCAGCTTCTACTTTTACGGCATATCGCATTACGTGTCCACTCGGCCTCTGTTGAGGAGGCCTGTCTAGGCCACCGTACAGCAAGCTAGTTATCCAGCTCTCTTGCTAGCAGACTAGCGCACCATGACTTTAAAGTCTGTATTTTTTTATTTTCTGTTAAATGTTAATTCACTATGGTAGACTGACGTCTATGTTTACTTTTGTATTAAAATATTTTTAATTATTTGTTTGGCAGCTAAGCTAACCTAATACTAGTCACTTAAGTTACCTTTGTTTATGTTGTCTTTTCATCTTGTCAATCTCATAATTTAAGCAAAATTTATAGACCATTTGAATAGAAAAATTGTTCCTGAATCGAAAATCCATTCTGAATCAAATTGTGGCCCCACAAATTTGAATTGAATCGAATCGCCATACACTAAGAAATTCACACCTCTAGTTCATTGTCTATAGAATATTTCCACAAGCTTGTGAAGACCATGCCCTGTGGAGAACCTAACAAATATTAGACTGGTGTACCAGTTTTTTTTTTCTGGCACTTCAGTGTATGTGTATTAGAAAAAGACCAGGCAGTGTTTTTCCTTCAGTCTTTAATTGTCCACCACAAGGTTTGACATGTGATGCATCTTGAGATGCTTTTCTGCTCACCACAACTGTTATGGATGCTCATTTGGGACTCGTCTTTTTTTTTTTAACTGCTCTGCTGTGTAAACTGTAAAGACTGCTGAAAGAGAGAATATTAGGACATCAGCACCTTCTGAAATACTGAAACCTGCCGGTCTGGCATCAGCAACCTTGCCACGGTCACATCTTACAGGATCACATTTTTCCCTTTCTGATGGTTAATGTGAGCATCAACTGAAGCATTTCCATCACTAGACCCACTGCTGTTTTAAAGATCCTTAGATCCAGTCATTTAAACAGTATAATTAAAATCATTTTTTCCACTTATAACACATGAGATTTAAGCTCTGACTGTTTACTTGCTGCCTGATATAACCCACCCCATGACAAGTGCCAGTCAAATAAGATAATCTGTGTTATTGGAGCAGCTGTAGACTTGTGGTTAAAGAAGCAGCCTTGGCACCAGAATGTCCCCGGTTCGATCCCAGCAACCGACAAGACTTGAGTCTTGAATAAAGCGCCCTTGAGCAAGGAACGTAACCCCAAACTGAACTGCTGCAGATAGGGGCTACCCATCTCTTTGGGCTCATGTGCTCACTGACCACAAGTGTGTCTGTTTCTTATTCATCATCACACATTCTTACGTAACAGATGTCATGGTCACTCTCGTATTTCACTAATCTGCTTCACAGTGCAGCCGTCAGCCGTACTCACACTCTTAGTACCTCACAGATGTTCACACCATGTGCGTTTCATTTTAAGATCGCAGCCGCGGTAAGCAGACTGTCGAGTCTGGCTCCTTCATCCAAATTAGGAATCTCCGCTGTTTCCAAATGCAGCTCCGGATCATACTGAGCTGACACCAGCTCGTCTTTTGTGATTCATAACCTTCATCTCTGCTGCTAGTTCAGTGTAAAAGGGCCAACATTGAGCCTATCTCATTGACTGGTCAATAGTGTATGAAGTAGTTGACATATACAAAGGTCTCCGTTCCTATATTTAACTCTGTCTCACTTTGATCTGCACAGGTATCAAAGCTCAGTTCTATAGACTGCTCTGTGGGCACAGAGTGACGTTCTCTACCTTCACTCCTGGAACTTTGCTCATTCAAGCATCTCACTGTGTTTCATCTCTTTTAGAGCTAGAATCGCAGTGCTGCTGGTTGATTATTTTACAATCCAGCGTTTATTAATCACAGTTATACATTTAAAAAAAGCAAGTACTGGGAGAAATGGGGACTCCACGAGCTTTCTGAAATATTCTGTAGGCAGAACAGTCCACAATTCAGACATCTAGTGCCTCGGGTGCGAATGGCAAAAACCCAAACTCAGACGAGTGTCCCTCTAACCATAATTTGGCGTCTGTAGATGGTGACGCATTGTCATGTTGGAAGAGGCCAAACCCATCATAATGAATGCAGGACATGAACATCGTGTCAGAAAAGAGGCTCACGTGTTCATCAGTCAGAGAAGCTGTAGACATAACAGGGGTCCCAGTTAAACAAGCTATCACCTGCTTCTAGCATTTCAGTGTTCATTCTTCAGTAACCCACATTTCGGAATGTGGGTACTGTCGTCTACGTGATAATGATTTCTCATTAATATGATGATGGTAGACTAGTTCTAACAGGAAGAACTATGGAATTGGCACCAGACACACTAAGAGGTCAGTATAAACTAGGGCTGTCGAAGTTAACGCGATAATAACGCATCAACGCGACCTCAAATTATCGCGATAAAAAAAGTGCCGTTAACGCAAATTCTAATTTGGCCGTGCGATTCACTCATAGTTCATGTTGAGGCTTGTCGTGCGCTGCTTCAGTAAGAGTAAGGCTGCGTCCGAAATGGCATACTTGGGACATCCGGGAACCTTTCACGTACTACCTGTTATGTCCTAAGTATTCGGATGCACTACATCGTGTGGCATACTAACTAGTATGGGAGTATGGCATTTCGGACGTAGCCTAAGTTTGAGTGATGGTGAAAGATCTGTTAAACGGGAAGTTTCATTTCATTTGTGTTTTGTATGTTC
>JAOVVF010000030.1:8557319-8567997 GCA_028565595.1 Duopalatinus emarginatus | reverse complement strand
TCTTACTGAAGCAGCGCGCGACAAGCCTCAACATGAACTACGGGTGAATTGCAGGGCCAAATTAGAATTTGCGTTACTGCCACTATTTTTTTTATCACGATAATTTGAGATTGTGTTAATGCGTTATCGCGTTAACTTTGACAGCCCTAATATATATATACTATATAGTACTATGCAAAAGTCTTAGGCAAAAAAATAATTACAAAATAAAATCATAATAATTGTATGTCTGTAAAGAAAGCAGCGTATTAAAAAGTGGTTAAATTATAGAGTTTTTGCATAAAAAAGAAGTAAGTAACAATCCAACCTCTTAAAAGAACTTTGTGGAAGACACTTACTAAAACTAATCCTTTCATTTCCTTACAAAATTGTATAAACTGTACCTAGGACTAATATTTAAGAAAGAAACACAAAAGGTCGTCACATAAAATACTGATATTGTTTAGTTTATTACTGTTTCAAGTAATAAAGAATTGATCTTTACTTTCCAACATTTTTTGCTTGTGTTTAAGACTTTTACACAGTACTGTATATATACACATATGGCTGTTAGTGAATACCCCAAGCACAGGATCGCAATTGCAAGTTATATAACATATATTAAGTTATATGAGTTATGTTACATATTACATGAGTACATTCAGTGCAAGCAAACATGAGGCAATATAAAAAACAGTACCAGGCTTGGGGTAGAAAAACTGCAAGCAGTGTAATTAGGGCGAAGGCAAAAGGCAAAAATGTGAACAAGGCAAAGTCCAAAACCAGATAATCAAACACAAAAAAATAAGGCTTGTTAAGTCAGATAAACACATACTGAGCATTACTTCTCAAAGACACAGACTGTGTCCGAAATGACGCTCTTAACAGTATGTACTAGATTGGATCCAGTGCACGCTATATGAACAGTAAAGCAGTAGGCTTGTGCAGTATACACACAATCTCTGACATACTACATATCCCATCTTTGGTCCTTGTCAGTATCAGTGAATGTTTGCCCATCAGAAGCTTTAAGAATCTGATTTATGTGACCACATTGTGATGTATAGACAACTGGGTTGGAGCATCTCTAAAACATCAGGTCGTGCGGGGGGTGTTCCTGGTATGCGGTGGTTAGTACCTACCAAAAGTGGTCCAAGGAACCAGTGAACCAGCAGCAGAGGGTCGTTTTTACTCAAGGCTACAATGTAAATAACATTCCTGTAAACAACATTTCTATATTTGTCAGGTACAGAGGGACTCGTTTGCCAGATGATCCCTGATAACTTCTCGTAATCACTGATATGGTGAGGTTTTCTGGGAGGAGAAGCTCGTTTGGCTTTACCACAAGTTAGGATTTAACTTGTCCACAATAAAGATTTCAGGGCGGAGGAATTTGTGGTTTCTCAATAACATGACAAGCTGCATTTTATTTGTATTATTAAATTATTAAAAAACAACACAGGTGAGAAAGGTTGTTTCTATCTATTATTTCATAAGTGAGAACAGGAATATATATATTTTTTTACAGCAGCTATACAATTATATATGGATAGAAAGCCCCTTTGTTTTTAGAAACCTAACATGCATGTCTTTGGACTGTGGGAGGAAACCTGAGTACCCGGAGGAAACCCACTGAAGCACAGGAAGAACGTGCAAACTCCACACAGAACAGCCTGTGAGGCGACGGCGCTAACCACTACACCACCGTGCCGCCTATTTTCCTGTCACCATGGTTTATTCTTAACTTAGTACCCCTTAATGTACGGGTTCTCAGGGTGTTTTCACCGTTAGGGGCATTAAGGTTTTAGCTGTTTCTTTATGTAAATGTGACCTTAAAGCATCAGTAAAATACTTTTTGGTAGCAATTAAACAAATTACTGGCGGGTTCTAAAAAGCTGATGTTCTTATTATCGTACACACATATCCACATCAGTCATTTCCTAGAGGTCGACGTCTTGTGTGACAGTCGCAGTGAAATCTAGATACCTCAGCTTTACCATGTCAGTCTGGATAAATGCACTCTAAGAGATGACAGAGGTGGTTCTTTCGGTATGAAGCACATGCTCATTAAGAGGCTTTCGCTCTTCGCCTATTCACACACACATACACACACACACAGTGTCTCCCGGTAATCTAGGGATTTGGCAGAAGAGATGGACACAGCTGGTTATGTGTTACTATGTCAGCAGAAGGACGTCCTTATGAGTGCTGATGAGCGTGCATGCAACAGTACGCAAACACCAGTCTAATTATAAAGTGTGTGTCTTACACACATAGACTTTATCGCCTATGTTAGAAATGTATACCTCTATCTTACATACATCAGGACTCAGAGTTCAGAGTTATAACTGTAGCAGAAATGTGTCCCAAAATGCTGTTATACGTTTGCTGACAGTCCGTTTCCACTAAGAGGACGAATAAAAGATGTTAATAAAAAATTTTGAAAAGTACATTAAAGAGTAAACTATAAAACATGAAGCATATGTATGGGTCATGGACTCCACAAGGTTATGTTAATATTCAGTAGACAGTGAACACCAAACTTCCTGCAGAACGGTCCACAATTCTGTTGCATTCCATGGTGAAGGATTTTTATGCTGAAGGACATAGCAGATCTGGTGACTTAAGTGGGAGTAACGAAACCGCAAACTCAGATGAGTGTTCCTCTAAACGTAATTTGGTGTCTCTAGACACGTGTTGTGGTGCATCGCTGTGTTGGAATAGGCCAAATCCATTAGAATGAATGCAGGACATGAAAGAGTGTAACTTTTCACAAAGGAGACACATAGTGGTCACCATTGGGTTTCCATATAATGCTATACAGACCCTGTACTATTTTGGAGCCACCACTAATCTGTACCAGCTTTTTACAGACTGTACCAGTTTTTTCTGGTATTTCAGTGTATTGGTGTATTCTCACCACCCAAACAAATTACACCAAGGGTGAAAATGAACCAGAGTTTAAAGAACAGAAAAAGCAGATCAGTGGAGTTAGGTGATGGAGACTTCTTTTATACTTCTTTTGCTCCAGTTTGTCACATGACAGCTACAACAAAAGAGAGAGAAGGCCATCATGTGCTTGCTGTGACACTTTGAAGCAAATCTTAGACCTCTGTTTTGAAAAAAGGACTAAGGACTGGATCTGTGGACCGCTTTCTGACTTAAAACCAGTGCTCATACTTCAGCAGTATCAAACCCTGAGTTCAGAAGACCCAGAGACTGGGGAAATCATTTATGTGAAAACAAGTTTCTCCTCAAGTGATAAGACAGTAACTGATATGGATGATGCTTATATTTAAACTCATCCATAACTCTATCCATTGGGCAGTAATGTTTTTCAGTGTAGCTTATAAACGCAAATGCAGGCAACACATCTGTTCGTGGAATTGAAATCATAAATTTCAATGCAGACGTGTTACTAACTTTACTTAATCATGTGTATTTTTTACAAAACAGTTCTGAAAAAACGCCAACATCTGATCTTGGGGAAGGTTTTTCACCTTAAAAATCCTTTGCGAGTACAAAAAACTCATCGACTGAAAATACGAACGTGTGAAAAAGCCTTGATATGCCAAGTTCAGCATAATTCCTAACAGCCTCAAGGCTTCTTCCTTCACCTCATCCACACTCCCGCTATTGCTCAGTCTGTAGCTGAGCCAAAGAGATTAGCTTTAACTGGCTCAGAACCTGAGCTCTGTAGATGACAAGGATAATCACGACGAAGCGTGGATACATGCTGGTGCGATAAAGATGTAGAAGTTGTATTGTTCAGAGTGGTCAGTTTGTTGATAACACCTACACCAGATCTCAGTAGCACGGACAACCTAATAATAATAATAATAATAATAATAATAATCATACTGTTCAATCAGATATGCAGAATGCCCTATTTGTGATAACCAGTCTACCTGTATAGGGAGTCTGGTTTGTTTATTCTCCATCATTTGCTCCCAGTGCTAATAAGGGTCAGCCAGATGAGACATGTTTCAGATATTCTGCTCCTCAGCTCTCTCCTGGCTAAGTTAACAATGAGCATTCACTCTGGTAGTTTGTTACTGGAAAAAAAGTGACCCATATAAAGACTAGGAAACTCTGACCGCCTTTCAAGAACAGGCATCAGCTGGAACTACTTGGTCACTTTTCACACTGTGTCCCAAAAGGATGTGGACCATTTTAGCTTCTGAATGGAAGTTAGACTGCTGAGTCATGGTTTCTTAGGTATACGCAAACACGTCAAATGAACTCGGACCCCTCAGAAGTGAATGCACTAAACTGAGGCCACCTCCCAAGTAGGAGTTGTTCCCCACTCTGCTTGATTTCTGCATTGTGAAAACAAAGCAGTCCGGGTTTGATTCACACATAGAACCTCAAGGCTTGCCGTAACCAGCTACAATTCTCATGGATTAAATACAGCTTTAGAAAAATGGCTGCACATGGAATTGTATGGTCTCAGGAAGAGGCACAAAATATTAATGTTGTTTTCAGTAAAAATGAAAAAAAGTATTCAACAGAACAGGAAAGTAGTGGAAGTGAAGCAAACGAGACAAAAGTATGTGACGTGAGGGAGTCCACTGGGGTCGGCGTTGTGGCGTCAACAAAAAGTGGTCTGAGATCTCATAAGCTCTAAAGAGGACCAGAAAAAGAACTCAGTCCTCTTTAAAGTTCACTTATAGTGTGAACACGTGAAGCACTGCAGCCATTTGTAGCTGGTTCTCTTTCAGGTTCACTTTAACACAACTGAGATCAGTTTCTTAAAAAAAGAACTACTGGGAGAGAACTACTTCCCATTGGAAAACCTTGCCCTTGATCCAATATGGCGGCTTTCAGGATGGCTGCCATGTTCTGGACTTGGATCGGCCCCCTCAACCATTACTTGTTGGGGTATTTAGATAAGTAATTTTCCCTTTTTCGTTTCTGAAATAAAACATATCCTGATTAAAGTTTAGCCTCAGGATCTCTGGTTTAATCCCTGCAACCAACAAGACTCAATTGAAGTGCCCTTAAGCGAGGGGTCTAACCCTCTGCTGCTCCCCGGGTGCTGCGGATAGGGGCTGCCCTATGTTCCACCATACTACCCATTGCTATGGTCATGTGTGCTCACTGTTCACTAGTGTAAGACACCATCATAATCAAGACTGTGTTTTCATGATGTTACAAACTCCTGCATTGAAGACAGAGGATGTGGTGGTTCCTTATCACTGATGAATGAGATAGAAGGAGAAGAAACACTGTGCTAGGTAACTGATGGGCTCAAGTCAGTGATTGTACAGTAACGGCTTATGCATGTCACCTGACGTCCGTGCTGTTCAGTGGGCTCTGGCCAGGGCTTGTATTTAGTGGACAGTGTAAAGAATGAGGATAGCATTTCATCACTAATTTCATTTGTATACATCATCTATGACTTTATGTTATATTTAGATCCAAACTGGATTGGAGAACCATGGAGCCACCTATGGATCACCTCTCACATCTGCAACGTTTAAGCTTTCAGAGACACGAAACAGATCAGCGTCTGGAGCTGATAAACTGAAAGACTGGAATTTAAGCAATGACTGGCACTTGGGTGTGGAGGTGACTAAGCATGGGCATATCACCTCTATTCATCAGGACCAAACGTATGAGAAGGTTACAGCGACAGTCTGTGAGACTCGAGGCACTGGTATTTATTGATGTAGAAGAAAGGCTACTTCCTGGCACAGCTCGGACATTCAGTCTGTGAGAAATATTGCAAGCTGAAGGTTTTATGGAGAATTAAAAGACGTCCTTCGCTTTGGAGGAGGAAATATTTTATCATCGTATGTGACACAACTTAGAAATCACGACAGCCTTTAAATGACAACGCAGCTTTCCTCCTGCCAGCCATCATGACATCATGGCATTTGCATAAAGTCAAACCTTAAATTTACATTGCAGGTTTGCATAGCAGCTGCCAAACCCTTCCTCAGATTTTCTTATCAGACATATCTGGCATAACCAATTACTCCAGTTACATAAGGAAAATCCTTTCTATGATTTATGATAGCTCTTTTAACATAAGCATAGTTTTTATAGAACTAAATAAGGTTAAGAAGCTTGACTTTTAGTCTTAAAGTATGAGTGTGTGTGTGTTAGAGAGAGACACACACAGAGAGTGGATCAGAGGTATTTATGCACATCTGAGATGACAGCATTCCTGGCATCTCTGATAGTGACAGTTGATATCCAAATCTTCATGTCTCCCTCCCTAAATCACCCCCAACCCCCAAAACAAGATCTTCGAACACGTCTCGGGCTATTTCTAACACACGCAACTTATTAACCACTGATGAAGGACACCACGTTAATTTAAAATAAACACAGCAGAGGGAATACTGGCAGCTTGTCACAGGCTTGACTTGACTTTGTGAAGATGACTCTGATTGGTATCTTCTGTGTTCCAGGACCTTCAAGAAAGATAGAGAGGCTGAGACGAGAAAAAGCTTTGACCCTGAGCGCTGTTTTTTTTTTTTCAAGCGTGTATCTAGGTTGCCAACACCAAGAGACATTCTGTACACCAGAGGCATGACAATCCTCTCACTCCTCCTTCCACACACTCGCATGCACGAGTGCCACATATAAAAACAGCTCTAGGCTCACGGACTGATGAATACAAGCGTCGCGTATTTGGAGACTGGTCCAGAACAGCGTAGGCGAGAGAGTAGCACCGGATACATTTAATTACAGAAACCAGGGAATACTGGTATTTACCCTGTTCATGCACAAGCCAGTAGTGACTAATGTGTGGCTTGAGGTGCGTCAAATAAAACAAGATGGAAAAAATAGACTTGCTTTGTAGAAAATTATTAGAAAACCTGTACATTTATGCAATTATCCAGCCAGCCAATCATGTGGCAGCATCGCTGTACAAAGAACCATAGATATACAGTTAATGTTGACCCAGTACAACAGGAATGGGGGAAATGTGATCATAGTGCAGGGGTATTTAATTAATTTTCAGTAGGGTCCAGATGCTCAGTCCAGATGCTCGGTCTACCATGCGCATCATAATACACACATCTGATTGGCTCAGAAGCATCACATGTGATACTGACAACGCATGCGATTGGTCTGCTAAACCTACACTGTAAATGCTAGAAAAGTGACGCCAATTTAAATAGACCACAACCTCGGTTTGCCTATTAGTGACCCCTGTCATAGTGTCTTTGACTGCAGGTCATGTTTATTGGTGCCAGTCAGGCTGGGTTGAGTATTTCAGAAATTTCACACACAACAGTCTCCACATCACATTTTTACATGGGATTGGTCCAGATCGACATGCCTTCACACTCACACGTGAACAAGCCTTGGACTTCCATGACCCTTTTTCTGTGTTACCAGTTGTCCTTGTTTTGCAAAACTTTTGTTAGATATTTTTCACTACAAGCCAGGAAGACCCCTCAAGACCTCGGAACAAACTATCTTGTTCCAGTGGGACCTGTCAAGGGGTGATATAAATACTCAATAGAAAGTGAATAGCCAGTTCTTAAAGTTGTTGTGTTGGAAACAGGAAACATGGGCAGGCTTCAGGACTGTGTGACTGTGACAAAGGCCAAAACATCTCCAAAACAGCAGATCTTGAAGGGTGTTCCACGTATGCAGTGGAAGGACAACCGGTGAACCAGCAGCCGGGTCATGGATAGGGGTGCGAATCTCTGTGTCTGGCGATTCGATTTGATTGCGATTTTTGGGGTCACGATTCGATTCATAATCGATTTTCTATTCAAATGGTCTATAAATTTTGTTTAAATTATGTGATTGACATAATGAAAAGATGAAACGACAATGTAACCAAATGAAACATTTATTTAAAACAATACTTTTAGGTTCCTTACTGTGCAAAATCTTTGCATTATTTTATACTTATACCAAAAATTGGATTGTGCATAAAATTCTGTAACTTAACTCTATGCTTCCTGTTCCATGCTAGCGGACTCCAGTCAGACGAAGGGAGCTAGCTTGCTGTATGGTGGCCTAGACGGCCTTCTTCTACGAAGGCAGAGTGGAAACGTAATGCAATATGCAGTGCTCTCACGAGTAGGAGTGGCAAAAAAATAAAACTTAAACGCATTTTAAATCGACTCAGAATCGGCAGGGCTAAGAATTGCGATCCTTTGAAGAATCAATTTTTTTAGCACCCATAGTCATGGATACCCAAGGCTCAGAATATGAACAGAAGAATTGTTGCTAACTTCTCGGTCCCACAGAACACCTTCAGAGGTCTTGTGGAGTCCATGTCTCTACTGTATATAGTTACTATCTCTATTACAATAACAGTGTCAGTTAACTGTTGCTGGAATTGTAGTTTTATGAACACAGATACAGGCAGTGAAACCTCTCAGTGCAGTTATATTAAATGTAAGCAATCTTGCAGGCCACATCAGATTAGTGACACAGAAATAATTGTTGTGTAATTAAAACCTTTGAAAGTCATTTTCCCAGAATACCCCCACTAGAAATACCGCTCGACTAATATATAATTTTATATTCTGTTTCTAGTGCAGTTGAACAAAGCTACACAGGAAACACAGGAAGAAGTTATTATTCTGCCCTGAGGGCTGCAGGAAAAAGTTACACAACTTCAGCCACACCAAACGTTATTACACCACTTGGCCTGCACCTCTCTGTGCATATTGGTAACATAAATCAGGTGTCCTATTTAGCAACAGCGCAGTAAGTGTAGCAGCTGTGTCGCTAAAATCAACTTTGCTATCAAAATTAGGACAAAATGCCAGTTAGAGGTGTGGCTATTCCTTTCAGGATCTCAGGAACATTTGGTAGAAGGCAGGAAGAAACTCTTAATGGGAAACCAGCTTGTAAAAACACATTAGTCATAATGGACTGTTCTGAAACATGGAAATAATCCAGGCCAGGACTGTGTGATACATTATCCACATTACCATCATGCTCTGTAATGTGTTTGCTAAGAGCATAGGACTGTAGAAATAGGACGAGAGGTGGACTCCACAAGCTTGTGGAAATATTCTGTAGGAAATGAACACCATATGTCCTGCAGAACAGTCCACAATTCGAAGATCTGGTGAATTAGTGGAAATGGCAAAACCCCAAATTCAGATTACCCTAATTTGGCCTCTCTAGACATGTATAGAGGTACATTGTGCTTTTAGAAGAGGTCAAACCCTTCAAAATGAATGCTGGACATGAACAGGTGTAACTCAGCAGAAAGGAGGCAGGCACACAGCATTCACGTGTCAGAGACTTTTGTAGATCTACCAGGGGTCCCGTAAAATGCCAGCCAAACAAACCCCATACCATTATGACGCTTCTATAGATAGCTGTTGCTTTATATACATGCTGAACGGTGCAACCAATGATGTGCAAAGGTGGTGTTGCTATGTATTTTTCATAGGCTCGTCTGTACCAGTTTTTCTGTCGCTTCGCAGTAGCAGCAGTAGTTGTTTCCTCACCAGCCGTTCCTGTATTCTTCCTTAATAAGACAAAAAATACAAGACAGTCCTTTTTCAGAGACTTTCTTTCATGTTTAAAGCACTGAAACTTGAAACCTCCTTCACTGTTATTAAAGGCGACATATTATACCAATTTCCCACAAGTTAATCCAGTTCCCTCAGGTTTTACTGAAGTGTCTGTGACATTCTTTGCTCAAAATATTACATAGATCAGTCACTACAGGTGTCTTTTCACCCTGTCCGAAACAGCTCTTTCCAAATGCTCAGTTTTAGTGCCTGTTGCTTTAAATGATAATGAGTCACCGATGACCCTGCTTCCCTCTGCCACAGGGTGTGTCCATAGGCATATTACATAGATGCTGCTTTGGCTACTGGGAGTGAGGTTAACCGCGACGTCCAACATGTCTGCTGTTTTGGACGTCTGAAGACCTTTAATAATATTTACCCTTCTTAACCTATTTCAATAACTTGTTTTTGATCTACATGGAGTACAAAAAAAGTTTTAAATCTCGTTAGTTTGACTAAATCACTGCTAAAAGTATTCAGTCTTACGTAGTTTTGTACACAAAAAGTACACAAATGTTATAAGTAATTGTAAAATAGTTATATAGTGACCCAGGTTGCAAAAACAGTCAGTCACAAAGTGTTTAGAACACATAACAGATTTTTGTCGACTGTAGCTGGGATGTTGTCATGAAAAATAAGATATATCCATTCAGCTGTTTTGTCTTCTTAGGCTGTGAACCGAAAGCACAACATTTTTCTTAACTCTGACGTAACGCTGGAGCGTCTGCAACTAAAAATGGTGCAATAGTGATTCTCAAGATGTGGTATAAGGTACCGGAGCAGTAGGTGAAGATATTCAGATTTGAGGGTGGCATTATTCTAATGAGGCCCTGTGGGGTGTTACCTGGGTCGCAAAATGTGAACGGCTTGTTGAATCCCCTGCTTTCTTATCTATGTTAGTAGCTCTGTGCCAATAAACATTGTGACGATGACGATTTAATGCCAGTTATCATCAAGTGCTTCCCATCATGTGCCTGGTGACGTTTTTTTTTTTGTTTGTTTTGCTTGTTTTTTAGCAGCCTACATATATGATGATAAGGTATCAATTAAAATTAGGGCTGTCGAAGGTAACGTGCTAATAATGCATTAACGCGATCTCGAATTATCTCGTATTTCACCCGTAGTTCATGTTGAGGCTTGTCACGCGCTGCTTCAGTAAGAGTAAGGCTGCGTCCGAAATGGCATACTTA
>JAOVVF010000030.1:8535151-8547710 GCA_028565595.1 Duopalatinus emarginatus | reverse complement strand
TATATAGACACACACACACACACACACACACACACACACACACACAATGGGTCAATACTCATGTGTACTACTGTATTTCAATGTTAGCACAGACTTGACTTGAATTGTGCCATCTTCCCCTTCAAGGTTCTGCAGTGCAGATGTTCGGTTGACACGATAACGTTCCCGGTGACGGTCACTCAGCAGTCACCGGCAGCTGTCTCCATGGACACATACCAGGTTTCCATGAAGCCCATGCAGGCCCAGGTAAAAAACTACAAATGAAGCCGAATTGCCTTCAGGACTTTCCTCTGTTCCAGTCCTGGTCTGATTCACCTGATTCAGGGCACCTGATAATTAGCTGATCATTTGGAGCAGGTTTGTTAACAAAGGGAAACATCGAATTGTACAGGTGTCTCAGGGAGGGTCTCCAGAGAGAATCGTATGCAACACAGGATAATTTTGCATATTAGCTTCAAGCCCATTCATGCTGCCATTAAGCTGTAAAGCTATGTTTTGCCATTTTCTTCATGACTTGTGTAGCAGTGGAAATTGCCGTGGTATGTTACCTCTCTAAGTGGCTGTTGTAGCACTGAATTGCAGTTTTGATTGCATGAAAAGGCTCGAACATAAGACGAAACGAGATATGTTATAAATTCAAGTGAAGCCTTAGAGGAGCTGCGGCGTTGCTTGTTGGTGCGCCTACAGTGTCGGTTTACACTTCTCTCCTTTTGCCATCTCAATAATTTAATGCAGCCTTAACGTGACTGTTGAGACAGCGGTTCATAGGCTAGCAAGAGATGATATTGTTTCTCTGTGAGGTATCTGTTATAACAGGGCGTGACAGACGCCAGAGAAGTAATGACCGCTGTTACCGTGGCTATAATTGTAATTGATTGGAAACAGTATAACGCAGTCTCAGTACACATAAATAAGGATGACATGTCTGTTCATCAGGACAATGTCAAGTCTCTACATTAAAAAAATGTAACGTCAGCCATGCTTTCTTCTTATATATGGACATTAGTAGGGGTGCTGAAAAGAATCGAGTCCTGGTGATTCTGAATCGATTCAAAATGCCCAAAAAGTTTTGTTTTTTGTCACACCTACTCCTGAGTGTACTGCATATCGCTTTACGTGTTCACTCAGCCACCATAGAACAGGGCTGTCTAGGCCACATTACAACAAGCCAGTTAGCCAGTTCCCTTGCTAGCTGACGGCATTACGACAGAATTTAAAGTCTTTAAAAGAACTTTAAAGTCTGTGTTTTATTTTCAGATAAAGTTAATGCACTATGGTAAAATAAAGTCTGTGTTACATTTGAATTGTTATATTTTGAGTTATTAGTTCATTGATATATTTTTATATTTAAGAAAAAGCTAGGCAGCTGAGGTACTCTAATACTAGTCATTTAAGTTAGTTAATAAGAATTTTATGCACAATCGTATACTGGTATAAATATAAAATGATGCAAAAAGATTTGATACAGTAAGGAACGTAAAAGTATTGTTTTAAATAAATGTTCTATTTTTTACATTGTTTTTTTTATCTTGTCAACCACAGTTTAAACAAAATTTATAAACCATTTGAATTGAAAAATCGTTCCTGAATCGAAAATCGATTCTGAGTCGAATCGCCACCCCAAAAATACTCAGTAGCCTGGGTGTCTGGTACAAACAGATTAGGTGTCCAAGCTAACTTCATTCCCAGTTGTCCTGCAGATAAACAGGTTCAGTAAACTGTTTATATAACAGTCAGTAGTGTTTTTACCCGCTGTTCAGCAACCAGATAAAGAAGAGTAACTTCAAAAGCCACATAATGATGATACTACATAAAATGGGGTGATTCGGCTAGTTCCACTTGTTCCCTATGATCAGTTAGTGGTCATCAGATTAGTTATTTTCTAATAACTAATCAGTGGTCATCATTGTTCCCAACAACCAGTCAGTTTCTACAGTGACCTACTTCAGAACGCTGTGGTTCCCAATGACAAACCACTGATCACTGTGGTTCCCAATGATGAACCAGTGATATATTGAAGTTCTTATGACAAACCACTGAACACTGTGGTTCCCAATGATGAACCACTGATTGCTGTGGTTCCCAGTGACAAACCACTGATTGCTGTGGTTGCCAGTGACAAACCACTGATCGCTGTGGGTCCCAATGATAAACCAGTGATCGCTGTGGTTCCCAATGATGAACCAGTGATATATTGAGGTTCTTATGACAAACCACTGAATACTGTGGTTCCCAATGGTGAACCACTTATCACTGTGGTTCCCAATGACAAACCACTGATTGCTGTGGTTCCCAGTGACAAACCAATGAATACTGTGGTTTTCAATGATGAACCACTTATCGCTGTGGTTTCCAATGACAAACCACTGATCACTGTGGTTCCCAGTGATGAACCAGTGATATATTAAGGTTCCTACGACAAACCACTGAATACTGTGGTTCCCAATGATGAACCACTGATCACTGTAGTTCCCAATGATGAGTCATTGCTCACTGTGATTCCCAATGATCAACCACTGTTTACTGTAAAAATCAGCAAAACAAGCAATACAAAACCATTAGCAATATAAAGGAGCATGGAAACAATGACAGAGTGAAATACAGTACAGTCAAGCACAAAAACCGTTGTATAACTCCTCTGCTAGCACAACACAGGGTCACTTCACATTTAATCATTTTATCAGGTGAAACTGAAGTTGCTAGACAGACTCAAATAACGGTTCTACGTGAGATGACTGAGCCCCACAGTTCAAAGCTGAAATGCTAGTCAAGGACTCTGTGCCTGAGGGTGGAAACACAATATGCTTCATCAGCAGAGACATTATGAGAAAAGGATGAAGACCTCAGCAATATAAAGTCATTCCTTCCATTACCTGCTTATTTCCTATATATTCCCATGCACATAAATATCTTAGTTACTGCTTTTTTGTGCTAATTAATTCGACTTCTGGCCAAGCATAATATAGGGCCGGGATGTTTAAACATGTTTAAGTTCATGATAACTATTACTGTTGTTAAAGCTAGTGTGTTGCTGGACTATTTCAGTTGCAGGTCTGCTTGGAGGAGGTGGAGGAAGAAGGGCTTCTGGTGTCTTGGATGTTTTCCCAGCAGCCCCTGCTATCTTTAACCCTGACACCGCGACAGAGAGTTCAGAGAGAGGTGAGGGGTATGGTTTATCTGAACCACACATCAGCTTGTGACTTATTTACACACAGTCTTAGTCTGTGTTCAGAATCCTTAATGTGTTAGAATTACAACTTATCCTTTAATGACTTTTATTCCCCCCTTGCGTACAAATCCGAGCTAGCTAACAGAGCAGCTCAGTGTCACCAGCGTGTTAGCACTAGCATTAAAAATATAAGCAAATAATGGAAGAACAAAAGCCACCTCTGAATTGTTTGTGTTTTGAAATGAATGCTTGAAAAAGATGTACACACTGCACCACAAGGGGGCGCACTATGCTAAACATAAGTAACATTGTAAGGCATGACGTTATACGTATTTATAAAAAGATAATCAGTTTTATTTATGAAAGATTGTCATACATATAACATGTTTATAGTAATGTTTAACGATATGGAATATTAGCAAATAAACGGAGGCACTTACTTCATAACAGCTAGCTATAATTATTACTTACTTTCTTTTAAAACAAAAAACTTGGCTTGTCTTCTCATTGAGTCTCCTCACAGAAAACTTCACCACACTGTTTTTCTTTGCTACGTTTAAAATGATGGTGTATGCTACAAACGAGAAATAAAATTGGACACAAAATGGAAGCTGTTGCGCATCATGACATAAATGACATTAGTGTTGCCAGGTTTGAGGTAACCCCATACAATATTTTCACAGATGTCTTTTTTCCCCACTCGTGATGTTAAGCTGCCTCTCCATCATAAATGTGTTGTGTCATGAATGTCAGCTAATTTAATACAAATTCTCATAGCTAATTTGGTACAAATTGGGAACTGGGTAAAAAAAATCTTTGTAATGTCCTTTTGTATGGAGTACATTTACGAAAGTACAGTAAAGTACAGGTTTGTGCTACTTTACTTGAGTATTTCCATTGTGTGTTATTTTGTACTTCTTCTTTGCTACATTTCAGAAGGAAATATTGTACTTTTTACTCTACTACATTTATTTCACAGCTATTAGCTATTGGCTATTTAAAGCTGTCAAATTCATTTTTAGATAAAAATTTTTACACAATGGAAGATATAAACTGCTTTTAAAATGCAACACATTTGTGAAAAATTAAAATCAATAGTTTCTAAATGTTTCAGTTTCTGACTTCTAACAAAACTCAGTGTGTATTCTGGTATATTTTTAGATATTTGAAATATTCTGTTATATTTTTAGAAATTTGGACTGTTAACAGCTCCACAAAATATTGCTTACTTCCCCCTCTAAACTTTGTTTAATTTTAGTAAAGTGTTTTAAACTGATCTAATATCTAACCAAAGATAATAGAGAACAGTTTTAAAAATGAAAAACGGGTTTGTGTATCCTGTTTGTGTAACTTTAATTTACCATGAATAATTTCAGTACCTCTTATTCATCTGGTGTCCCTGTATTAGTCAGAGAGACCTTAACAGTACTAATAATAACATGTATTACTACTTTAACTACATTTTGCTATTAATACTTGTATGATATTACCTGCAGGACTTTACCTTTTTGTACTGAACTACTTTATCTTTTACTTAAGTTAAGTATCTGGATACTTTTTCCACCACTGATAGTATGACAATACACTTACAGTTTGTGGTTATGGTGGTAAATACAGTTTATAGTTTTTGGCTTGTTTTTTTTTAAAGCTCTGGCAATAAAAATAATAAACTGTACATATTTGCACTACTACTATTAGTTCACTGTGGTGTTGGTTTCTTTTGCACTGGACAATGTACAAGTAGGGGTTTGTTTTATCTCTATTAATATTGACCAGTCATAATCAGTAGTGCTGGAATTTTGAACAAACCCGCAGTGGCAATTTGAAGCCATTGTATCTTTTTGTATCAAAATGCCTTTTTCCTTTGAAGTATAGTACCATCTTGTCATTGCTCTAGGGCTGATACACGTGAACTGTATATTAATACTGTGGTCTGGAACTGTGTAGGACTCGGAGGCAGAGGTGGACGTGGATATGATAGCAAAGCTGGTGGAGGATACACTATACGCCACCCAGCCTGCAATGATCCTGAACCTGCGAGCGTGTGTCTCCAGTCCTGCTGTAAGAACACACACACACACACACATCTCAATTAGTCTCAATTCTTAGATGCATTAAAATGCTTCCTACTGAGATACCTTATTCTGACCCTTTTTTAGAATAAAAATAATATGGGGGGATACTGACATAATATGGGGGGAGGATTGTGTGCTGCCTTAGCCATGAACGCAATCCTAGAATTCAGTGTAGCACAACTTTCTTTACCAAAAATTTTAATTTGGCGGATGGAACCAAAGCAGCGAATGGCAGGACTAGCGATAATCTTTCAATAATCTGCCTTGTAACTTTCAATGTCTGTTAGAATCTTAAGTAGCTGACTAGTTAGGCAGTGCGCATGAAGGCAGCTCATTGGGTTTCGAGGCAGATTTGAAATAATAACATAATTTATTGTTAACAGTAACCTTTGTCTTTGTTTATAGTTTCCCAGAGAAAAACAAGAAGGGAGCCAAAACTCACCACAGCAGAGCAACGCTATCAAACGCCTTCTGATCCGCCAGCTCAAAGTCTCCAGGATCAAGAAAGGTACCACACTGTTCCTGCTGATACCCATGTGAATACCTTGGTTCGCTCTAAATTTACTTTTCCTAGGTTTGCTCATGTTTCTAAAATTACAAAAATAAAAGAGTTCATTTTAGGAAAACACATCAACATGTGCATTTACCGCAGATAAATCCAGATATTTCCTTTCAACGCAGCCCTGTGAGTGTTTAAAAAGTCAATAATTTGTGCGCTCAGCTTCACAGGCTCATGTTGGTGAGCTGTGCTGCGTGCTGAGCCTCGACATCCCAGTGCTGGAGAAGAGAACCCGCTTCCTCACACCTTCCTCCAGCCCCAAAGCCACACTGGACTGGGGAGAAGAACTTACACTGTGAGTGCACTTGACGGGAATCTTGGCTGTATGTGTGTGTGGGTTCCTTTGGTGAAACAACATAGTTTTCAGTGAATTGAACAATGTAAAGTAATGATGGACGAAATGAACAAACCCTGAACATAGTGTTAACCTGTCAGAGACGTTTGTTGATGTACTGGAGGTCACATGGAATGCCAGCTAAACAAACCATATACCAGCATGGAGCCACCAGCAGCCTATGTATTTTGTGTAGCCTTGTCTGTACCAGTTTTTCTGACACTTTAATGTACAGTCAGATTTCTTTGTACGAAAATATTTACAGTCCTCTAAAAAAAAAATCTTTTCCCAAACTCAGTGTCAAGTTTTTTTTTTAGATCAGGTCAGATTCATTCCTTTTTCTGTCACCATTATTGCTGATATCAGCTTGATACTGATCCTGGATATCATAGCAGTGCAGTTTCTGCTATTGTTACACCACCTACATGTGAAACTTTTTTTAAAGCCAGTCAAAACAGATTACAGATTTGGTCTAATGCCGGGTTTAGGCAACACAATGTTTTTGTCAGGAGAATGACTGTTCATCGTTTACGTTCTCGCAAGTTTTAGGGAATAAGGCATGCATCATAAATGATGTCAAACTAGGTGGAAACATAAAAAAAAATTGGACATGCTAGACATTTCATCAGTGTCGTTTCGGAGGACCCAGGTGCTACACTGCTGATGTTTCATTATGTCACACTATGCAGCCTGTTCCTCATTCCTGATGCTGATATTCATGTCCAGTGCTGAAAATATATATCACATATGACAAAATCGTGTTAAAAGTGGGTTGAATTTGTGTTGTCTGATTGCAGCATAACAAAGCCCTTGCAAATGCTTTATGTTCAGTCACCATAGTAATATGGACATAGTAATACATACACTGGAAAAACTGCAAACTTTGTTTAAATCGAGGGGTCGTAACCTGTTCTTTCTTTCATTCTTAAAAGTGTGAGCTCAGCAGTGAATTCACCCCCTTCCCATGGTGCAGTGGAAGTGTGAAGTCACTGGCTGGACAGGCGATGAATTGTTGACTTAAATCAGCACTATTTACAGGACGTTCAGACTCTCCTGCTGTGAATTGTTGTAATTCTGCCGAGCCAGCAAGGCACATGACTGCAATTGTGTGAATGTTAATTGCTAAGGCGCTTAATGATACATTATATAAAGATGACTTTATATGTCATCTTTATATACTTTATATGTATAACTATGTGATTGGACACTGGATGTTTTATATTTCTTCTGTTTATAGCTTTAGTTGCATTTTTAACTATGTGGTGTGTAATTACTTGAAAGCATGACCCAGGATCTTATCACGTTTGTGTTTTTTTTTTGTTTGTTTAAGGGATTTACAGTCAGAAACCAAAGAACTCAAAGTTAGACTAGTGGAGCGCAATAGCAAAGGAGAACGTAAGTCTGCCCTCTTTAAACATATTCGCAAAACTATTAGACACTATTTTATTTGGAGTCAAGACGGTTGCCGTTTCTATTTGCAAACATTAACGTGTTCCTTTATGTCCTGCTGGACAGAATTCTTGCCAGGCCACGCTTGCTTATCCCTGGATATCCCTAAGAGGAGTCCCAGTGGACAACAAAACCTTTCCATTACACCAGGTCATGGTCTGACACCGACGGCTACTATAACATTAGAGGTAAGAAGCACAAGGAAAGGATGTTCACAATGATGTTAAAATTGGATTTTTTTTTTATCAGCACTAGGTATCATTTATAGTCTTACACCGAGTTCTGATAAACCACAAGTGTCAGTCTTGTGCCCTGATTTTTGTGCGTCTTTCCTCACAGCTCATGTATGTGGAGCTGAATGACGTGCGTGGTTGTCATAACGCCACCCCGCTCCGCTCGTCACTCACGCCATCCAAAAAAGTGGACGTGGACCGTACGATCATGCCTGACGGCACTATTGTCACTACAGTCACTACCATCCAGTCACGTCCGAAACTGGACCGCAAACTAGGTAGCATCATCAGAGCTTTTAATGATTTTACAGACTTTATTGTAATACGTAATCAAGCCAGTGTGACAGGTCTTTAAGGCACGTGAAAGGTCATAATAGGGTTAATTTCAACATACTATAGTGTATTGATTATTATATATAAAAAAAAAACTTTAGCCCTGCTGTACCACAACTCAGTTCCTGAATCAAATTGATCGTTATATGTGAATCATGTTCATGTAACAGCACAGATAGTTTCAGCTGTAATAAACGGGTGGATATACCACATAACCTAAAATTAATAATAAACGGATTTAAGGTTGTTGGTTTATGGAGTAATTCTTATAAGCACTGATGTGGTCAGGAGACGTTATTTAACGTTTATAGAAGGATTGAGAGCAGATGTCTCAGTTCAGCTATACTTTGTATCTGTTTTTATTGTGAAATGACTGGCAGATGGAGAGATAGAGAGAGAGGTGAAAGAGAGACTGGTAAAGAATGACAGTCTGGCACAGTTGTAGCGACACTTGGCACATCATGCCCTCCGGCGTGCCATATTTTTAAATAACAGCACGGTCTGGAGGGTGTTATTCTTTACAAAGCAGCAGTGATGCACCTTATAATATAGTACATGTTGTACGTTTAGTTCATAAAAATCACAATCCTTGACAAATTGCCATGCTATACGAATAAAACACTTTAGGGCGTGCTGTTATTGGAAAAGAATCAATTATTTTCCTCGAATAGCACACCCTGTTGTGATTTATTCTTCACTTATGATTTACCTTTATGTCTTTTGTCTGCCTGTGTGTGCAAGTAGGCGATTCTCCCTCCAAGTCTCCTTCCAAGGTGGAGATTACAGAGAAAAGACCGACAGTGCTGACGGAGAGCTTCCAGACCAGCATCAGCCCCACGGCCAACAGTCAGTTTTTCATTAAGTTATGCTTATTAAGGCTTAGTAACTAGTAAGTCTGATAACAGTTCAGTACAAGCTGTCTATTTATTTCTGTGTGTGTATGTGCTTTTATTTGTATCCCTGCAGAGAACCCCATCACAAACGGGCTGGATCCTGTAGCAGAGACAGCAATCCGGCAGCTGACCGAGTCAGCCAATAAAACGGTAAAGAAGACGCCCACGAAACGCAGCACCCTCATCATCTCTGGAGTGTCAAAGGTCAGATGACATCATGCTGTGATTTAAAATAACAGTCCTAGCTGGTGCGGTCATAATTCTCTTAAATGGGGCCTCATTAATTGAATTAGTTTTGGGTTATTTTTTCTGAAGCAGGACGTAGCGTACACCAGTGTATCATATTTCCAAATGTAAAAAATACAGGCACGACTGAAAACATAACCATATGGCAGTGCCGATTTATTTTTTTTATTTCATCATAGCTCTCTTACTAAGGGACTTATCCAATTACTCTCCAATGTAGGCAACAAAAATCAATGGCACTCTGTGATATGTTTGAGCTAATGTACCATATCTTCGGCCCAGTAATACCCTGTAATGCATTTATGCTTTGGGCTTTTGGGGAGGTAAATGCTTCATCAGCATGTGACAGTGAGGTCCTATGAAATTGGTCAGTTTTTAGTACTGACATCTCAAGACAAGTCAGGCTCTGTGACATTTTGCATGAAAATTACAAAGGATATTTGTGGTGTTGTGAATCTGGAACACACTTGCCCGGAGCGGGGGGCAGCCCCAAACCACGGCACCCAGGGAGCAGTTAGAGGAGTTAGGTGCCTTGCTCAAGGGCACCTCAGTCGTGTCTTGCCCTGGGTGGGGATCGAACCCGCGACCTTCTGGTCACAAGACTGGTTCCCTAACCATAGTCCCCGTTTTGCAATAACATAATCAAGCCAGATACCCACTGTGCTTGGCTCGTGCTGCAGCTTCTTTGGGGTGTTTTTTTTTTCTCGTGGGGGGTTCTCCGACCTCCAAAGAGGTCTGGTGATTGACTTGGGCAGTCTCAAGCCTTCCACTTTATTTCCCCTGGTGAGGTCCTTTGTGTTGAAGATGTGTTTTAGGTCATTGTCTTGCTACATGATGAAGTGTCTCCTAATTAAATTGGATGCACGTCTCTGTAATCTGGCAGACAGAATGTTGCTGTAGACCTGTGAATTCATTCTGCCACCACCATCACGAGTTACATCATCTATAAAGATGTAAGGCCATTTCAGAAGCAGCCATGCAAGCCCAAGCCGTGACACTACCTCCGATGTGCTTGAGTGATAAGCACATTCAGGATCATCAGCAGATCCTTTCTCCACACTTTGGCAATTCCATCACATTGATAGAGGTTAATCTTGGTACCGGAACCATCTCTGAATTTCTCTGTGAATTTCAGATTCTTACTGCTGATTAATGGTTTACATCTTGTGGTGCAGCCTCTGTATTTCTGCTCCTAAAGTCTACTTCAAATGGTGGATTGTGATTTCCTCACTGGTGCCTTGTGGAGGTTGTTGGTGATATCATCATAGTGTCTGGTTGTTAGTACACCAGTGTTTTTGTTTTTTTTTTCAGGACGTTTGAGATTGTTGCATTGGCTATACTTAATTCTTGTGCAGAGACTCTAATTAGTTTTTCTCTACTTATTAGCTCCAAAAATTGGCTTGCTTTTCTTTTATTAACAAATCTATGTTGGTTTAACCATTTTAACAACAAATGTAGTCTTCACAGGCGGAACCACTCAGTCGAAGACCAAACATTCAGAGCTGTTATTAATAATATTAGTTAGTTATTAACAGTTAGTCTAACCAGGCTCACCTGAAAAGCAAGAATCTGTCATGTTCCAATATTTTTGATTACTTGAAAAAGGGGTGGGTTAAAACAAAATGTGCGATGTGCTAGATGCTAGATACAAATATCAGGAAATAAAAAGCTGAAATTCTGATCCATTATTTCATATTAATCTCTTGATCTCAAACCAAAATTAATGTAATATTAATGTATAGCGATAAAAAAAAGAACTGGCTTTGCCGTTTCAATACTTTCGGAGGAGACAACTGCAAGAAATTCTTTTGAAAGCCACACAAAATTACATACTTTTATAGTTTTGTACTAGAGCTATGAAGCTAATGTAATGTTATAAATGTCTCCATTTCAACCTCATCCAGGTTTTCAGTGATTTTCCTAAGACTTATTTATATGAATCAGAGACATGGTGTGACTTACAGTAATAAACAGTAGATACATGAATAAGACTTTATTGTGTAATATTATGATAATAGCTCATTTCAAATTGAAATTATGCAGCATAAAATTGGTTGAAACAGAGCCTGAGATTTCGGGTGAAATAGACTTCGACTGTTAGCATGTTAGCTCCATTAATCTTGTGGCTCCAGTATAAAACTAAAGACAGAGACATCAGACACTAAACACGCCTTGGCTCAATCTCTTCAACTGGAGTAAACAGAAAGATTTGTCACATTGATTTACCTTCCACTCTCCAGGTTCCCATTACAGAAGATGACTCGGCGCTGTCAGTGGGCTACGCTGCAGCCATGGACGCTGCCTTGCAAGGGGAGAACTCTCCTGCCGGGGCCTCTAACCACCACGGAGCTGCCGCGCACCAGGACGCAGATGAGACCACGCCGTCCGACGCTTCTGAGCGGCCGTCGGTGGACGACGTCGAGTCAGAGACAGGATCTACTGGAGCGCTTGAGACACGCAGCCTCAAAGATCATAAAGGTAAGCACTGATAGGGACACATTTAGGACAGTGGAGTTCAGAAGATACACTGTTTATTTGAAGCACTGCTTATTGGAGGTTATTAGACCCCCATGGCATAGAGCAGCGATACTGATGAGGTGTGTGGTGCAGGTGTTCATGTATATATACACTGATCAGCCATAACAATAAAAACCACAAAACCACCAGCGGGTGAGGTGAATACCATTGATTATCTCATTACACTAGCACCTGTCGAGGTGTGGGATATATCAGGCAGCCAGTGAACAGTCAATTCTCAGAGATAATGTGTTTAAAGCAACTGGGCAGATCTGAGCGATTTTGACAAGAGCCACATCGTGATATTGAGAGAACTGGGGCAGAGAATTTCCAAAACAGTATGCAGTTGTTAATATCTACCAAAATTCCAGCAAACCAGAAAAGGCTAGCCTGTCTGTCCCAGTCATACATAAGATCCACAGAACGATCCGTTTCTAATCTCTTGCTCCCTGATACCACAGAACACCTTCAGAAGTCTTGTGGAGTCCATGCCTAGACAGGTCAGAGCTTTTGGCTGGTGGTTTTAATGTTACGAATGATCAGTGTATGTATTACTAATATCATATTGTATGTATTATCCATATACAGTACTGTGTAAAAGTCTTAAGCACATACAAAGAAATGTAAAGAAGTTTTTACCATGTGAAAGACAAACGCCACAATGAGCTGTAAATAGACGTTAGTAAAGAAAGTCAGGATTCGGTGTGACTGCACTTAGCCGTCTCAGGTTAGGTTGATCCAGTTTTATTAG
>JAOVVF010000030.1:8476271-8487054 GCA_028565595.1 Duopalatinus emarginatus | reverse complement strand
GACCTCTAAAAATATGCCCCCCTCTTTCCTAGGACGCCTAATAGCCATAATTCAAAGTCAGAGCAGTTCCACAACGCATCATCCATTTTCATAAGGGGCCCCAAAGCATGGCTAGGGACCCCAAAAGCATGGCTAGGGCGCCCAAGAGGCCCTGGGGTCAAAGTTGCTAATAGTCAGAGAATCCTTGTATTGTATCATAAATGTTGATAGGCACTGCAAAATGTTTTGGGCCAAGGTCCCCCCGGGGCCCCCTGACCTCAAGGGCCCCTGGGCGCTGGCCCCACTGGCCCGGTCAGTAATCCAGCCATGGGTACGGTCATTGGTGAACCGAAAACACAAAACATAATGAACTATAAGGCAGAAGACCACGTCAGGTTCTGTTCTTGTTTGACAGCTAATGACTTGAAAAACATCTTATGTCAGGCATTCTGCAGATTTTCAGTGTGCCTCATATTCTTTGGCAGACTGTTGTAACCCATCAGACTTGGTTATGTGCGCTGAGATGCCTTTTTTACTCACCATGGCTGTAATGAGTTACTGTAGCTATTGTCAGCTCAATCCAGTCTGGCCGTTCTTCTCTGAGCTCTTTCATCAGCATGGTGCTTTTACCTGCATAATGTCAACTCATTGGATATTTTTGGTCACACTGTTGGGTTGGAAAATCCCAGGAGATCACCAGTTTATAAAATACTCATACCAGCTTGTCCAACAACCCATTCTGATGTTTAAAGTGAACGTTAACTGAAGCTCTCATCTGGAGGATTTTGTATGCCAGTGGGCATTAAGTGTATGAATAAAAAATTGCCTTTGCTTTTCAAATGTATTCTTGAGACGTAAATATTTAAAAATAATGACAGACTGCACACAGCTGCTATTCATTATCGGCACAAAAAGCGGCACTCTGAAGTGAGGGGTTAAATCATCCTGCCTTAACTTGGTTTATATACAGCCACTTCCTCCAGCTGGTGATGAGGCCTGTTGTGTTGCTTTACCAGTTAGAATAAACTACTGAACGCTTGTTGAGTCCTTGACTGTGCTACTTTTCTGACTGAATGTATGTGGGTGTGAAATTTAAAATTAGAAATAAATGTTCACGTCATCTGTGTGTAAAGGGAAAGAGACTAAGACGAGATGATTCAGAGTTCTCGCTTGGCCAGAAAACAGGAACATTTTGTATTTTTCCCTCCTGTAGCAATAAAAGTTTACCCAGTCCCTTCTCACCCTCTCACCCGCTCTCGCACGCAGACTTTAGGAATCTCTGTGTGAGTTTTAGCCACGTATACAGATACACACTCATCTGCCAAGGGAATTGTAGTCATTACGTAAGAAAGCTTTTGATGGGGCACTTTATAATTTTAGGAACAATGTTGCAAGAGCTAAAAATAGTAAAAACTATGAGTCATGACTGAATAATTTGTAGACTTATTTCATTTAGAGATCATTATCTTAAAAGGTCTGATGGATGAGCTGACCTGTCTGTACCTGAAATGGGTATTTGGAGTTATATATATAGTTCACCAATTTCAAACAAACATCCGGTTCCAAATGACTGAGGAACAGAAGGCCTATAATAAACTAGCAGTCTATCCTGCATGTATTTCTGCCTCATATTCCAAGGAAAGATCCACTGTGACCCCCGACCAGAATAAAGTAGTTACTGAAAATTAACGAATTTTCGAAATGAATGAAGATTTGAAACTTTTTCAAGCCAGAAACCTCAGAAACCCGTAGCCCAACTGCAACATGACTATAATTATACTGGTAATATATTCAGCACAGTAATATACACTCATTACATTAATTTCTTTTAAATAACTGAGCTTTGTTGGTGTGGTGTGGTGTGGTGGTTGGTGTGGTACAGTGGTAACACCATTGGCTCCCATGTGAGAGACCTGGGTTCAATTCCCAGTCTGGGTAGCCAGTCTGTGCTACACCAATAAGGGTCCTTGGGCAAGACTTCTAACACTGCGTTGGCCTACCTGTAATAGCAGTAACCTTGTAAGTCGCTCTGGATAAGAGCGTCTGCCAAGTGCTGTAAATGTAAATGCATGCACAGAAGCCAAACCAGTCATGCTGTTAATATGTGAAACATTTTGCATCATAAAGGTTTCATCATCATCTAACATCAAACTTTAACCACAGTTATACCACAGTATATCATTTATTACTTGCCAGTGATCTCTTCCATCATTACCACATTAAAAAGTAATAAAATTGCCAACATAATGGCTATATACCACAGTTCTCAAGAGTCTTCCGACTCAAATTTAAAGGACCACTGATCTACAACATTGTTTAGACACTTTGTAGTAAGTACCAGGCATGGTCATTTCTATAAATCTGCACATCAGTTAGATTTCCTTTTCATTTAAGATTCACTCATAGATTGTACGTTTTTCAAAGCTGTCTCTCTCTCTGAGAAAGAGTCATGTCCTCCCTGTAAGATCAGAATCATGTCCTCCCTGTAAGAGTTTTTCGGTTCAGGGGTCATCACACAGGAAACACCCCTGCTCTGGAGGCAGCACCGGAAGAACCATCTTTAGATCCAGCTGTTGGTTGCTTGTCTTATGTTAGATTCTTTTCTCTGCTAGACTTGTTTTTCTCTGTGGTTTATCTGTTTAGGCTTTTTTGACATCTGCCTCACACACTATCACTAAACTTTCTGGCATCGGTCAGGGAAAAAGCATAACACTGATAGATATTTACTCCATTATCCTGCCATTTTTCCCCCCACTCTTTCCATCTGTGACTGCTATCTTTGACCGTATAACTTGGTCGACATGTCCACAGCGAATTCATTCAGCCGCTGACGGGCTCCAAAATTCCATGGTGACCATGTTGTGTTTGGGATTGTTAAGGGAGACTTAAAAATGTATTTATTTAATGAGTCACTGATTTACAAATGTCCTCCAGGGTTGAAGTGAGTCATTTTATGAGGGTAGGTAAAAACCTTCTGCAGCTGTTTAACACCAGATCGGAAAAGACCCTTTTGGCAGAACAAGGCATGGGGGAACAGGAAATCAGTGAGAGATACTTGTCTGGAATATCAAGGACTTTTTCTAACCATCAAAAGGGAATGAATAGGGGCTTATTTATGCAAATCCCAGAGCACTGGTAATGGTTCATCCTGCTTTTTCTACTTGCCAATAATTCCGTAAAAACATAATCACTTATTTATTTTGGAAACTGTGGGAATATAAGCAGGGAAAGTCACTTCCTTCCTCTTTGGAATATTAGAACGTGATTAGGATGTAGAGGAAAGTAGGAATTATGATACCTTGTGAATTGACATTGGAAATGCTTTTTTTTAAGTTTTCTTTTGAATTTAAATGTTTGTTGGATATATAACAACATCGCTATATTTTTTACATATTGTCCGTGAAGGCAAGGAGAGTGAGGGTAGTAAACAACATAGTAAGACAACATTACTCTAGAGACTCTCTATTATAAATATGCTCAGCTCCATCATTTAAATAAACTAACCTGCTCATTAAAGCATCTCTCCCAAAGACTGGGTGCAAGATATTATAAAGTTATGGGAAGGATATTTCTCGGGGACATGTCCCTTCTTTTTCTTTTCTTCTTCTTCTTCTTCTTCTCCTTCTTCTTCTTCTTCTTCTCCTCCTCTCTCTCTCTCTCTCTCTCTCTCTCCAGCTGTGGTGGTGACAGTTGTTGTAATTCTCTGCTCCAGAGTGTTTAGGCAGAGACATGGACTGTACCCAGTCAGCTGAAGACACAGGAAGAAAGAGGACAAGAAGTAAACAGGACATACTTGTACACTAAATTTAGCTTATGGATCCACATTCGAATAGTTCTTGAGTAAGAAGAGATGGTGAGTAGATTTCCTGTCATATGTCGCTCTAGGTGCCTCACGCTTCCTTCATTCGGACTGGCAGTATTAAAAAGTCACATGTTTGTTTAGTTGCCGTTCAGCTGTTTGATCTGGACAGTCAAAATCATTTTTAATTAGGATTTCATGAATGTCCATGACCTGCTTATACCAGCTCCTGAAGTTGATGAGGACATTGCTGAAGATGTTCTAGGTGGTGTTTCAGCCCCAGGTACCTTTTCTTCCAGTTCATAGTAATCCACTGGTGTTTTCCAGTCTTACCGGTTGAGAATTTTTATGCCACGTTCTGACTGTAGATCTGCCTTTGCTGTATTTCTCCACTGTGGTTTCCTCTCTAGCACTAGTCGTCTGCATGTCCTCAGTGTGTGTGCGTGTGTGGATGATTATAACCCATGTAAGAGGAGCCCTGTGGAGTGCACAGTGTGGTTAGGCTGAGGCTATTTTCTGCTTCTATGGCCAGGACACGGTGGCATGACTGCCGACTTAATGACATGTTTCAGAGACATGGTGCTCTGTTTGCCCACACGAGGCATTTGGAGAAGCGCTTTCAGGCTACGCTGCATGTGTTTGTTTGTATGCGAGACAAACACTGGAATAAACGATCACCCCAAATCACATGGTAGTTTCCCACTTAGTTATCGCTGTGTGTTGTCACTGTTTAAAGAAATTTGTGTTGTGTGTCTTTGCAGTAATTCTCCATTATTCCTGTGTATCCTGAGAATTTAAAGTAGTGTGTACAAGATGTGATGGAGACATTTCTCTGCTCTGGGTTTCTGAGAGCCAATAAGAAAACACTGAACGTCACTGAGATATTTAAAATGAGTTTGTTCTGATGGAAAATAAGACTTAATGGGATATTTGGACAAGGAAGCTCCTAAAGGAAAGTGTACATGTTTTGTAGCCTGTTCTCCAGATTTTTATTAAATATTCCACTATAATAAACAAGCCTGTCTTTACTCGTCCACAGAAGCGAAGCTTTACATTCCACTGACTTTTCTGACTGGGCATGCCAGTAAAAGTGTTGCCCTCATGAGCTATTAAATTAAATTAGCTACCATATAACCAAACTGACTGATGACAGATTTTCTTGAGCCTGTCAGCAAACATGCTTGATTATGCACAGTGTAAAAATGACCACTGGACATATATAAAAACCATAAATTCTACTTTGGACAGTGACTAATATAAACATTCATTGCAAGAAAAGTATGACTAAACAGTTTTACTCTTCATCAGTCACATGTCCATCAGTGAACAAAAATCGGACTTCATTTTACAACTATAATGAATTTTCCAGCTATATATTAGTGCTTTTCTATACAGCAAGAGATTATTTAAAATGACGCTACTCAGGTCAGATAAATGATAATGGGTTTCCTTTTGAGTCAGATTTTTCTCAAGGTTCCTTTCTCGTGTCATCTAAGGGAGTTTTGCCTTCCCACTGTCACCACTGACATGAGGGACAAATTGATATAAATGTATAATCCAGATCCTTTATTTCTATGAGGCTGCACTGGTCCTTTGTGAAAAAAAACAAAAAACAATATAAATTAAGTCTTTATACTGGTCTTGAGATAACTGAGTTGTGGGTTAATTTTCTATGTTATACAACATATAAATGTTCAGTTCATTTTAATATTATTTATATTGTACTTTTAACAATGGACATTGACCCAGAGCAGCTTTACAGATATATCTGTAAAAATCTAGATTTTTACATTTAAACATTTCCAGCTGTATCGAGCTATATCAAACCACATCACATGGTTATAACAAACAGTTCAGTCTAATTTACATAGTGACTTGAATGCCAGACATATATAATATTATAATATATAGACCAAAACAGATATAGTCATTGATATAGTAAATCTTTCTGTAAGGAAAAGTTTAACATGTATGGAGGTCCCTTGTGTTAGGGAGTGGTTCAGTACTATATCTTGTTTTAAAACCTAGGTGTCTTGGTGTTTTCTGTTGAAACTGATGCATAGAAGTTTGATTACAGGGATGCATGAAAAAATCTGAACAATTCTGAAGTGTACAAATAGTAGATAGTAGATATTCCAGGGCCCATGGACAGAGGGTCTGAGTGCTTTATAAAGTCCCTCTTATTCCAAATAGACATGAGGTGTCATAAAGACATCAGGTTTTTTCATCACATGACATCTGGTTAGCATAAGACCAGGGTCATGTGCTGTAGGTTTCTGTAAACACAAGGTTGTGCAATGACAATTCTGGACTTATCGCATTATCATAATGGTGATGGATGGATGGATAGATAGATAGATAGATAGATAGATAGATAGATGAAGGCATTAAGTGCTGAAGATTAATTATTTTCAGATACAGTCAATGTTGTAATGTGCAATAGGCAAAATGTTTAGAATAATCCTTCAATAATAAGTCCCAGTTCAACAACAGTTTGAAGCTCACGTGCCAGGGGATGTCCAGTCTTATCCACAAATAATCTGATGTGTAACAGGTTTTCAAACCAACCAATCAGGATTTTTGCTTTGCTCAAGCAAAACCACGTAACCACCCTGACCCTTTGTGAATACAGTTGGTCAACCGTGATCATGACATTGTCACAAGAGTCCCTAAAACATCTTTTAAACAAGAAAAAAAAAATTAAATGCATTTAATGACCATACCTCTGTCATTCTGGTGTCATGAATGTTACTGCCAAATCCTTCAGTGATAACAGTGTTGCACTGATAGCAAGTTGTCAAACCAGTCATAAGCGAAGCGTGTGGAGTGATGATCAGGTGCACACAAACATTTGGCCATATAGAGTTATGTTAACTGATGAAAGATGACACAGAGTGGACATTATAAATCTCTGTGTAGGTGACGATGACATCACATAGTCATTTATATGCTACTTTTAAAACTTAGCCCTAGATAACACATTCTCTTCTTGATGCATATTATAAGAAACTGCTATTCTTATTTTATTCATTTAAATGCTGGTGATTTCATCTGTACACATCCCAAAATTTCTTGTGAGTTCCCTGAGTGCTGATTTTAGACATTTGTTTGAGGTAATTACGCTTGAGCGTTTTCCTAAAATGACTAATTTGTCGTGACATGTCTGCTGAACTATGTACTGCCCTGAAGGCTGTACGTGACTATTTATGCTCAAATGTGCATATGTTCAGACCAAAGGTAATCCGTAGCATCTGTTCCAAGTGTATGCATTTATAAGGAGTCGATCTCAGCCATACTGTGCATAACATCTGAATTGCATGCTTGGACCCATTCTTAACATGTGTTAGATATGTTAATATGCGTGTGAAACAAGACGCCACCTGTGTGCCGTGTATTTTAATGATGCAATAAAAACATTATCAAAGACCCATGTACGTAAAGGTATTGTCATTATGCCAGGTGGCCCTGGCCCTCACCCTAGAGAAACTGTAGGGTTTCTTACCAATCTATGTGTCCGGAAATAAATATGCAAGGTTTCCTATGTGGACTGCACCAAGACTAACCTGCATTTATTCTCTCCATCCAGGATCTCAATGAGTGTGATGAGGTGAGCAGTAAACCAGGTGAAATGGACACCCTGAACAGGAACGTTCCTGAACATGGCCGCCAGACCCATCAGGTTCTACAGGTGAGACTGGGGTAAACTAGTGAGTGAGTGAGTGGAATACTTTTCTGACCATGTGCAGTCAAATTCACATTAGCTTTTAACCCATCTGTGGAGTGAAACACATATTTACACACCAGTGAACACTAGGAGGCAGTGAGCACACATGCCTAGGGTGGTGGTCACCCTCTTTATCCTCATTGCCCAGACAGTAGTTGGGGGTAAGGTGCATTGCTCAAGGGCACTTCAGTTGAGTCTTGTCAGTTATGGGGCTCGAAACTGGGACCTTCCGGTAATAATACATCAAATATATGCTTTTTTAGCATTGATTGATGTTGTGCCAAGAACTTTATAGGTAAAAAGTAAATCAAACAAATGATTTACTGTTCTGAAGATTCCTGTCATAAGCCAGTTTCTGAAAAAATGCTTTTCCTTTTACCTTCAGCCCATATATTAAATATTTCCAAAGCAAACATGACCCAAGCCAGACTCTGTCACACACAAAACCACATCAAGTCCTGTTTTAGCACTTAAATACTTTTTAAGGTTAGCCACAATGTGCCCAGTGAAAGAAATGTCACTTTACAATAGCGGTAATTAAACACTATTATATATAACCCCAGTGTTAGTAGATGACTGGAAGATATGGAAAATAAAACAAACCACTGTGGCCTTTCAGCCGTCTGCTTCCAACCTTGCTGGCAGCCTTTTATAAAGGTTAAAATCAGAACCTGACTAGCAAGAGCAAGTAAAAAAATGACAAAACATTTGCTCTTTCTGCTAAAATGTGTTTTAATAAAGAGTGAAGGATCTACAGGACTTGGATCCAACTGGTAAATTGACTCACTGGGTGCAGTTTAATGTGAAGTGGAATATACTGTATAACCGAACACACAGAAAGCTCTTTCATAAAGCATGACAAATTATTTCAGTACAAACGGGGGCACTGAAGCTAAGGAGAAATTTCCAGCAGTGACCTTCTCCAGACTTCCATTATGGAGGAAGGACAGAAACCGAGAAAAAATATATAACTATATGAGCACGTTCTGCTAACAAGGATCTATAACTTACCTTATTGCCTGTATTAGACACATTGCCATAACAAACATCACTTCATCAAACGTTCCTATGTTGCCCTTGAGAACGTCTTTCCTTTGAGCCTGTTCACTCTGTCATCCTTTATCGTAGAGGTTCAATCCTTTTAGACTCCGAGCATACATGGCCGTACCTGATAGAGATAAATCAGGTTAGGTCTCCCATTAGCCATTTAGACCAGCTATGCTTCACTATATAACTCTAAATAAGTCAGTATAATCTTGTTTAGAGCACTATGAGCAATTACCCAAAGGAGAGCAGGTCACTATGGTGGGTCTTTGTGACTGGACAACCTAATTGGCCAACAGTGGACATGGTATATGTGCATTACGGTGGGGGGTGGAAAATGTAACAGAAAGATACAGTAAATACTATCATTTTTTAAATGGCTTTCTTTACCTTATTGTTAACATAACTTTTTTTCTAATGTTGTATGTTGCCAAGGGTACTCCACTGGACCTGATTGAGAATGGCAAAACCCTTAAAGTCCAAGCAGAGCGTCCCCATCTGGTCAGTTTGGGAAGCGGACGTCTGAGCACAGCCATCACACTGTTACCCATACCAGAAGGTTAGGAAAATTTTTTTTTCTTTCAATAAGTCATTACAATGTATTATTCTGCCAATATTGTCAGGCTGTTTTATCATCTCTAATCAATATAGATTAGACAATGAGAAATGTTCATTCTGTTAAGGGGCGATAAGACTGTTACTGATCACTTTTGCTGAATTCAGCAGCTTACCTCACGTACCTACAGTCCCATCATTGCTAATGGCTCTGCGTGGCAAGCAGCCAAGTCTAAGATGAAATATCAGTTACCTGCAAGCAAGGACTTGTGTGTGTATGCACTCGCATGCTAGGATGTGTGGACAGTTGGTTGTAGAACGTCTGCTAGAGCAGCATGACATATCCTTTGCTGTATTCTTAGCTCAGCTATGTAGTATACCATCAGTCAAAGAATGACAAATAGAGGACTTTCCCTCTGCTGACACTGGAATGGGAGCAAACGTAGCACGTTGCTGTACTGACTAAATAAAATTTAATCCTTAGAAACATTTGCAATAAGAATAATACAAATATGACCCAATACGTTGTAAACAATAATGTAAAATTTATTGTTGTGATGAGGATAAGCGCAGGTTACCATTAGCTATTCAGAGATTTCTACATGTTGTCAGTAGGGCTATGTGATTTAAATAATTAAATAAATTACAGGGCCATGACCTGACCCTCAACTGACCGGACTCCTCTCTGCCTTTTCCTTGTCACACATAATATTTTTACATTATTGTTATATTGTTCTGAGTGGCCAGCTAGGCATTTCTTGGTCGGTTTTATGCTGCTAGGAAAACAATTCTGGATGTTCGTTCAGTGTGGCGTGCCAGTGTACTGGCTAAAAACAGAAATAGCACACTGACTTTCAACAACGGTGACATGAATGAATAGACAAAAACAATTCAGCATGAATCCATATCAGCAGGTGAACAAAAACATCTCACAGCCGAGACTTATTCTCCTTATTAAATAAGGATAGTTAAAACATTTCATAAGAATCCCTGTTTCGCTTTGTATCTCCGTTATAAATCCCTCCTCATGGCTGGAATGACCTACTTTTCGAATCTCATGTCATTTCAATTAACTGTGTATAACATGCATGATTGCATAAATTCAGGTCAGCTAGAAGGCCTTGGGTGGTAACACATGACAATTATACCCACAATGTACAAATTAAACCATATGATTGACTGGTAGGATCATTTGGAATGGTATTCACATTCAGGGATTTACAAAGAAAATCATTTGGATTCTGAGGGTTCTGAGACGTGAAGCTTAGATATACAACATCTGCTGAAAGCCCCTCTGCCTAAACCGTTTTCTCTGCATTCTCCTCTATATAACAATGTGAGTGAACAAGTGTGCAAATTAAATGAGTTGTTCTGTCTTTCGGCACATCTGTCAGTCTAGACACTGGTAAGGATGGCTGAGGGTTTAGAGAGAGGAGGGGAGCTTTCTCATTAAGATGACTCAAAGCAGAGTGACAAAAATATGCAACAGAGCACTAAATTAATATTCACTTACATTATATAAAACAATTTTAATAGCAAGATAAAATTATTCATTTATAGCATTTAGCAGATGCTCTTATCCAAAGCGACTTACAAGGTTACTGCTATTACAGGTAGGCCAATGTAGTGTTAGGGGTCTTGCCCAAGGACCCTTATTGGTGTAGCACAGACTGGCTGCCCAG
>JAOVVF010000030.1:8450746-8470975 GCA_028565595.1 Duopalatinus emarginatus | reverse complement strand
AACACTAGGGGGCAGTGAACACACTTGCCCGGAGCAGGGGGCAGCCCCAAACCATGGCGCCTGGGGAGCAGTTAGGGAAGTTAAGTGCTTTGCTCAAGGGGACCTCAGTCGTGTCTTGGCCTGGGTGGGGATCGAACCCGCGACCTTCCGGTCACAAGACCGGTTCCCTAATCACTAGGCCACGGCTGCCCCCATAAGACAGCAAGTAAATAAGCAAGTGATTTTAACAAGGACCAAATTGTGATGTCTAGACGACTGGGTCACAGCATCTCCAAAATGACATGTTCCTAGTATGCAGTGGATAGCATCTACCAATAGTGGTCCAAAGAAGGTCGACCTGTTGAACCATCAACCAGGTCATAGGCGCCCAAAACTTACTGATGTACATGGAGGTGATGGCTAGACTGTCTGGTCGATCCCTTAGAGGATCCACAGAAGGATCTTGTGAAGTCCATGCCTCGATGGGTCAAAGCTGTTTTGGCCGCTGTTTAAGGAAGTTGGTTTTGATATCTTGGTTGGTTGGTGTATAAAATTCATCACTATCCATTCTTAATCCCAGTACAAGGTGGCCTCACGTTTATATTAAAATATACAGAGCCGTTATCACACCTGAATTGTCACAGTTCAGTGTACACACACAGAGTTTGAGCATCCACTTTGTTTTTGTAGCATAGAGACCCTTCGTTTACTGAATAATGTTTTTCTGCACCAATCTGTGTAAATTATAGAGAATGTTTTATGCAAGAAGTCTCAGGGGATTGTTTGTCTGACAGTCTGTGCCACTTTTAGCCATCTGGCAAGAAGTGTACTGAGCTGTGAAAGAGTTTTTAGTTTGTTTATGTAACAAGTATTAGACTGCTGGAAGGTTCTGACTTAGGATAATGATCTTAAATAGCACATATTGCACAAATGATATTAGTTTAGATGTCGCACAGATTTGTCGTCGCAGTCAGGAATAAACATTAACCAATTTAGAGATATAAATCATAAGAAAGACAGCGTCAATATCAATCCGCTGAGCGAGGCAGTGACAGCGCAGGACGTGTTCTGAATATGGATCGCATTGTTGTGAATGCATAATCAGTTCTACGCCCAGGGGAGGCTGAGATATTGTTTTCAAGCATCAGGGTTAAATCAAAGTTGCCTTCGCTGGTGCAGGTGTGACAGCTCATATCTGGTGCTCTAAGACCATGCTGTAATTTACATCCTTCATGTTAGTCACATGCTTCCTATATTGTCACTGTTCATTATGAAATGGAGGCCTGAGTCATGATTTATAGCCAGTGTGACAATCGATCGTTAATCACTGCACAGCCGAGCAGCGACTGGCTTTGTGTGTGTGTGTGTGTGTATGTGTGTGTATTTGAGTGAGTATAAGATACATGAAAGTGCTGTTCCTTATATCTGATTATTTGTATTTTATATGAGATTCAATTAAAGATTTAATTAAATAGACCTATTAAATAATAAGAATTGAATATAATAATTTAAATTGTCACTAAACATATATTTCCAAACCTTGAGACAATTATAAACAAAATAACAATTTGCGATTGTGTGAATAGTTTTTTTTTATTTATCGCAGACTCTTCCCTACACATATGCTGAAGTGGTACATTAGTCTAATGCTTGGTAGGTCCCCCACGTAAGAGTCTGCAGAAATACTGAAATATTCTGTATAAATGGTCCACAATTCTCCTGAGGTTTAGGATTTCTGTGTTCCAGAGTGTGTTGCATGACACACTGGGGCAACATCCCAAACCCTAATGAATGTTTCTCTAACTATAATTTGGCATCTGTCTGTAAACGTGTGGTGGTGCATTGTCCTCTTAGAAAAGGCCAAACCCATCAGAGTGAACGCAGGAAATGAACGGGTGTAACTTGTCAGAAAGGAGACATACATCACGTTGACCTGTCAGAGATGTTATTACCCCATGTCCTATACCATTATGGAGCCACTACCAGTTGCCAGAAGGTTTTTTTTACCAGTCTGTACCAGTTTGTTTCTGGCACTTCAGTGTACACGCACAGTCATAACAATACCATGTCTACTGTGTTTCCACTGTTGTGTTGATAAATGTTTGTTATAAACCTTTATCTAGGCTTTGTTAGCTAACAGCTCCACCCAGATTAGTTCTGTCATGGAGAAGCAAAATGCAAATATGGGATGATTGGATTAAGAAAGAAAAACAATTCTTACATGAGCTTTGTGGATTTACAAATAATTAAGATTTGAAAAATTAAGATTATAAGAAGCCATACAAAAGTAAGTATACAGAATTATGACATTAAGTTCAATATAAATAACTAACATACATCAACTTGCTTGGAAACCATGTAAATATTAGAGATGTAACTGATACAGATCTGAATAGGAGGTGCACCACTTATATGCCAAGAATGTATGGCCAAGTATACTGGCTAGGCATCTGGTTTGCGATCTGACTGTGTGTATGTATGTGAGTGTGTGTATGGGTTTATTTGAAATATTAGGACACTTGGCACACACAATGTATGGACAAATTTACACTCTCATGTCCTGACTTTTATAAAGGTTATTATTTAAAAAACAGGGGTTGGGTTAGGGTTAGGCATAGGATTAATCATCTACATTTATTATTATGTCCTGACATAGTGAATAGATAGTGAAACCAACATGTATGCATGTGTGTGTGTGTGTGTGTGTGTGTGTGTGTGTGTGTGTGTGTGTGTGTGTGTGTGTTTGAATGAGCCTTTCAAATTATGAAGGACACCAAACAAAGAAACACCACGTTCATTAACTTGAGGGCGTATATGTGGGCGCTGTGTGAGACATTTACCACATCCTTAAGCCTGGTCAGGGTCACGGTGGTTTAATTTGTTAGAAAATATCACATGCAGGTACAAACAAAAAGATAACTGCACACACACATGTCTAATGGAGACAGCTACACAACACTAGCTATGGTCGAGGAACAGAATTCAGCTGACAGTGTTTCTGGGGCATGTTTCTGTTTAGGCCACCTCCTTTTTAGGTTTAAATCTATTAAATGTTAACAGAGTAATATGATTTTTAATGACATTTTTGTCAACAGCCTCCGATTATGCTAATTCCTTTGTCATTCTCCTCCTCTTTGTCTCAGGGTGCATGCTTTGTTTTGGACAGTCTGCCTTTTTCCGCTTCAACCACCCAGAGGAGGCTCTCAGGATGAAAAGTATGATGCCAGACGGAAATGCTGGACTCAGCAGCACCTACAGAGGACATTCAGGTAAAGCCTCTTGGTTATATACCGTGACTTCATTAACTAACCTTATAATGTCTCACTATTGCAAAACAGGTTGATTTCTTCAGTTTTCCCCAGCTCGATTTTACATCATGCACACTGATACAATATGATGATGATGTAAGCAAATGCTTGGGGAAAAAAATCGGCTGTGCTGGCATACATACAAAGAGGCTTTGATCCGGTAATCCAGAAGAGTTTTACTTACAAGCTCCGTTGAGACGATTAAAAAAATTGCTGAAAACAAGCGAGTGCTGATTTATAATTGGAGTATTGTCAGCTTACTGAACACAGCAGTGGTCCAATCAGTGCTTTATTAACTCACTGGCCTTTCATGCACAGGAAGTAAGTCTCTAAGGAGACAAGTGACTCCGGTGGAATGAATAACACACTGAATGCCTTGAGGAGCTTTCTGTATGGATGTGTAGTCTGTGGAAAGGCCCTTTGGTTTTGACCCTATTATGAGGAATTCCATGGATAAATGTGACATCATGACAATGAGGCCATTGAAGGTACGACATGTATGGTAGGTTCAGGGTTGAAGTTCAAGAGTGTTGCTTTGTTTGGTGATTGTGTGTGGCAGAGTACCAATATTCCTGGCTTTAAGCTTGTTTTGTGTGGATTTATTAGAATACAGTATACCAGTCATAACATCAAAACTACAAAACCACTGACAGTATGGTATACCTTTCAAATGGTGGGATATATTTGACATCAAGTGAACAGACAGTTCTTAAAATTGATGTGTTGGAAGCAAGAAAAATGGGCAAGTGTACGGATATGAGTGACTTTCACATGAGCCAAATCGTGATGGGACCAAATCAGAAACCTACCAAAAATGGTCCAAGGACGGACAACCAGGGGGACCGGTTGGGACATGGGCGTCCAAGGCTCACTTATATGCATGGGGGTGAAGACTTGCCTGTTGCTTCCAGGCCCACAGAAGATCCACAGAATTGCTAACGTCTTCGTGCCAGATACCTCAGAACCTTTTTTGGCTCAGGGTATATACACTGTATTATAAACCTGAGTGTGATGAGCACAGTAAGAGGTTCGGTACGGTAAAGAGGTGGTTTGTTCTAAAACCAAGGTTTCATAAATAATTGATAAGTAATAAATTAGTTTTACAGTGTGTGTAGTTATGAAACTGTAGGCAAATCTGCAGCAGCATGATGGCTGTGGAAAGGAGAGCGTGGTGGAGAGCGGCACAGTGTGAGTAGTATGAGTCATGCTATAATTTGCAGACTATGCTTCTTTGTCCTCGCAGACCTTTGTACTGAGGGAGGCAGCATGGCATGCCACACCCAGTTCCTTGTATGTAAGTGTGTGGCCTTTGAGATACGAGGTGGGGTAATTGTATGTATGTATTGTGGTGTGTGTGTGTGTGGGTGCATGTGCATATGTGTTGTAAAACACAGAGTCAGGCAGGAAGAGATACAGTGCTTTAGTGTGTGTTTGCTTAGTCTTTTCTTGACTAGGCATAGTGTACATGAGTGGTAAATGAAATCTGCAGGTGCTCAAACATCTGATGAAAACGAAGTAAATCATTTGTTACTATGCATTTTAATAAAAGAATCCGTCACTAGTAACTTTATCAACTGTTTATTGAATTAATATAAATACATGTATGTTGTTAACAGTGGCATTCATTCTTTCCATAGAGCCCCATGGTCTGTTCAATGGAAACCACCAGCCTGTGCCTCATGAGAGGGCTCGTCTAGGCCATGGCCCTCTGGCCCACTCAATAGAGAAGGACCTTCAGGACATAATGGATTCTTTAACCATGATTGACTCTCAGACCTCCACAACTGAGGCTGGAAAACACCCTGAGCTCCCCATCCCACAGTCGCCTCTTTCCCCCATGTTTAATGGAGGCGGCCGCTATCTCCTCTCCTCTCCCGCCAGCCCTGGAGCCATATCTGTGGGATCTAGCTATGAAAACACCACACCTCCTTTCTCTCCTATTTCATCTCCCTCAGTCGCCAGCAGTCCTGGTACTCGTGTGGACGCTGCTAATTCTTCTGTACAGTCAAACTCGGCTTTCCACCATCATACAGTACATCCCCCAATTCCCCAGCCACGGCAATCAGCAACACGGATTGGCTGTAGTAGCGGGGGACGAAAGGTACAGGAAAGTCCGAGACTTCCCAGAAAAGCCTTGACGGAATCTTGCCCAAGTCGCCAAGACCAGGATATTCAGGTCAGAGGAGGTCCAGAAGGCCCACATTCAGTCTTTGGCTTCTGTAGGGATGCAGGCAGAGAGAACAGGATCATGAATTCCAGCTCCTCTGCCTCCTCAAGTCCTAGATCCAGTGCTGGCTCAACTTTTCAAGAGACTCACTCAACTGCTGGAATTCAGTCTATCCAGCCAAACTCTCGTTCACTTGCTTCTCCAGAGTGTCTCCAGTTGACTCGCAAAGCACCAGAACCATCCAACGTCACTACAGTCCGAGAACGTCCCCCTCCCAGCCCCTCGACTCCACGTCGTGGGCTGCAGGGAGTCCCAGTTCTACCTGGTGCACTACCTGGGGTATCCCTCCCTTCTCGGAACCAGACAGGAAAAGGTGTACCAGAGAGCCCTCGACAGCACAGACGAGTCACAGTAAGGGAGGATGCCACTGGTACAAGAGGTCTACGGGCCAGGAGCCCCTCTCCTGTGTCTGCTGTCCTAACGGACCACACTAGCAGCAGTCGTAAGCAAAAAGGGTGTGTTGAAGTTAATCAAATCCCAGGTTTGAGTACCCAGGTTGGGGTTTCTCCCCTAACCAGCCCCCGTAGTCAGAGGAAGAACCCCAGAGAACCATGGACTGCCCAACCCAGGGCACGGGAGCGTAAGAACAGCATCTCAGAAATAAATGACGATGAGGATGAACTGCTGGAGTACCATCGCTGGCAACGGGACGAGAGGATAAAAGAGCAAGAAATGGAGAAACTGGTGGGTGTTTTTTGGTGTTTTGTATATTTGCATGAGTGAGACTGTGTGTGAACTGTATGTTTAATCTATGAAAATTGTCTTTAAATATGTGGGCCAGCATATAGCAAAGTTGAATGTCTCGAAGTCAGAGATGCGATATGAGCACAGCTTTGTGTGCATAAGAAAAGAAGGTGTTGACTAATGTTTATAACGGAAGGCAGAAATTTCCACACAGGATCGTGTGGCTGGTGGTGGGTGGGTGATGAGGGCTTTATAGCTAAAGCGCAGATAACAGGAATACATCAGTATAAATTCCTGAGTGACTTATAAACTGCCGTGGGCAGAGGGTGTGGCTATATGAACACTATATTTACCCGGCATAGCCTTGAAGCATTGAACTGCTCACACACACACACATATCCCAGGGTCTAATTGCTTAAATACAGTCACCCTATAGTAACCATATGATTTTCTGAACACTTTATACCCTGATGTGTCTTTAATTCCAACGCCGGTCCAACCCACAAACGCTTACCCCATATTATCCCTAGAATTTTTTTTCCCACCCATATTAATGTGCTTTGTTCAGTGCATAATAGCTATTCCTGGGACAGACTGCTGTTCTCTTTCTCTCCAAATCCATCCAGATTTCTAAGTCCACAATGCACACACACTCACGCTCACAGAGTCCTAATTATGAGCTGCTGAGCAGCTGTCACAGTACAGACACATTCCTCTTATTCCCTTTAGAAAAGCTATTTTAGGAGACAAGTCCGTACGGACAACAGTGAAATTAATACGAGCAGCAAGTAATTTTCCATGAAAAATCCTCAGCCTTGAAGAGGCCTCATTAGTTGTCTGTTATAAGCTGTTAATAATAATACAGAAGAGAAACTTTACTTAAGATTCAATTTGTCATGTAGTCTTATAACAATGTATATGCTACTGTGGAAATGGCATTTTATTTATATTGTATCATCTTTTGAGCCGTTATATGTTTATTAATGTAGAAATTCTGACCTTACACAGGAGCTGAACTAAGAGAAAGAGAGCGACTCAGTGAAGGAGAAAAGAAAAGAGACATATAACGCAAAATGTCCCCAAACGCTTATTAAACGTGATGTGAACATGCCAGAGCAACTCATCTGATTAGCTGTCCCCTGTGCCAGGATCCCAATAAAAATAATGTGATTCAGTTTTTTTTATTGTCCGTATGAGAAATTGGGTTTACAGCATGGCTTAGACAACAATGAGACGGCTTAAATGCCAATAAAAAGACATTAATGTACTGTGTATAAGGCAGCATATGTTAACACACGGTTTTGTCCAATTATACGCTCCTATTTCTATTTAAAAGAAAACGTACGTGTTTCTGTATAACATAAAAATATCTAATTATAATTCTGTTTAAAATAACGAATGATTACATGAATATAGTATCAGAAAGGGGGAACGCGGATGGGTGTGTCTCTCTGTGTGTATGTATTTTTTAAAAGGAGTGAGCATCAGTAGGAATTCTGGGCCGTGGCCCACTTGGCACATTGCCATGGGTACTCCGTGCTGTCGTGCTACAGTCTGCTACATCCTGCCTCTGTTATCATGAAAGTACCACGCGCACACACACACACACACATGCATTTACTGTGCTTGTGGGGACCTTCTAACGCAGCTAATCATTATGTTACTTCTACATCTAAATGAGAACCCTGATCTTAACCTAAGTAACTAAGTAAAAATCTATTCATTTTGTTTTTAATTAAGCTGCAGGTCAACACTAGACAAAGGCTGTGATATGAAAGACTTACAGGGACATTTGGTCCCCACTAAGATATAAAAATATGCACCAATACAGACACACACGCAGACATGCACACACACACACACACACACACACACACACACACACACAAGATCAAAGTCCAGTGAGGCATACTCTCTCTCACTTTCATCTCAAGGAGTTGTAAGATGTTTGGTATTGGAGGTCACTTCTTCTTCTTCCTGGCTGTGTCACCGTGGAAACTGAGAAGAATACACCCCAGTGCAGAGCGCCGACGTTACCGCTAGAGAGCAGCATGCCACCGTGTTTAACGTGCCAAGACCACGCTTAGGAGTTAATTCATTGTTTACTTGTTTACAGAAGAATGGGTTGAATTGTCCAGTGAAATCCTTTTATTCCCTCAATATATAAAAGTCTCTCAAAACAAAGCGGTTCTTCTACAGGTATATTTGTGGCCCGAGAGATCCGGTCTAGTTCTTCTACTGAGATAAAGTCAATCAATACAGGGTAACACCTCAGTCACAAGCGTTTGTACCTTATAAACAGATATGACAGATTGTTATTATTTTTGGATCTTTAATTAAAATAACCTCCTGACAGCTGATCCAGACCCAGACCCAGTAATAATGTATAAGGGTCTCATGTTGTATACTAACATCCATAGATGGTCTTGGATGCCTTCAGTTCATTTTAAAAAGTAAGTGAATTTTGTCCCCGTCCCTCTAGTGTCAGGGTCTTGCATATTACACTGTCTGCTTCCGTCTTTGTGGGTGTGTGTGTCTGTGTTTGTGTTTACGTCTGTGTACTGGATAGAAGAGAGACAGGCGCAGAGGGTAATTGAAAGAGTGTTTACTGCTTTCCTCGTTAGCAGCGTTTTCGGCCACCAGTGGAGCTCTGTTACTCCCGTTCTCAAATCACCCACTCTAATACTATCACCTCCTTCCTGGCTAGACAGTAATCCCCTCTAACACTAAACAGCCAGTAGCTGAGGAGACGGGAAATAAGCCTTGACACACAGGTAATTTTAAAACGTGTAATTCTGACCTTTATATTTGTTCGGTCCTACTCTTGAGAACCCCGAGGCTGAGTGCTTAATGTGAGCTAAAGGAGAGCTCTTGTAATAAAGTGGGCTGAACATACACACACACACAGTGTATGTGGAGCCGTTTTGTGTTTGTTTGGGCAGGAGCATCTTTACCAAGCGTGCCAGCTGAGCTGACACTCTCTTTGTTAAGGAAAACGTTGTTGCTTAGCTACACTGCAGTCGACGTTTAAAGGCGCTGCCTTTCTGTCTCCTCAGCAAGAGAGCATATGTGAGACACCAAGCACTGGTTTTAACGTATCGATTTAAGAGCAGAGGTATAATCAGGTTAACTCATTTTTGGCAAACATCATTCAGTGTGCTAAATGTGGAGATTGGGGGGGGGGGAGCGTTTGCATGCAAAAAACAATACTGCATTTGTAAAGCATGAGGAAGATTGAACATCAGCCCAGCCGGGAATCCCGCAGGCGTAGATCATGTACATATAACCCTGTGAAATATGGAATATAAATATATAAGAACTAGGCTATTCATTTTATATCTCCCAAATACTCTACATTTCAGCTGGGACATAATCTTTGTGAAATATTAATACAGGCTCACGCTGAATTAGATTAGAGAAGTACTGAATTTCCTCATAGCATACTGCTGGTTTAATAATCGTTAAGGAGAAAGTGATATATTTTACCTGTTTATTTCTCTTATTATCATTTGTCTTGGCTATAATATCCGGATGCCTGTAATCAGTAGGCCACATGGCTGTTTTATTGTCCGTTTTATTGAAACGTCAGCCCATTCTCTAGTGTGACCAGGACAGAAGATCAGGTACATGAGTGGAGAACATAGGACAGGACACTGCTTGAACAGTGAGCTCCACTCAAACACACACTTTTATTTCTTTAAAATTAGTAGTTTGTTAATTATAGGTTGTGACTGACTGCCTGAATGAACGAAAGATCCACACTTTTTTATTTAAAAAAAAAAAATTACATTAACTGCAGTGGTCTCGTCTCCTTTGTGGCGCTGCTCTTGTTAGAGCACCCTGCCCTGCTGTGTTATTTTAGTCATGCAGAAGCGCAGAGGTAGTGTCAGCTAGCGAGGCAGCTTTGGGTATAGTCAGCTGCTTGTGTGAAGTATAATAAGGTCCAGTTCATAGAGCATTACAGATCAGCGAGCCAGGTCTCAGACAAAGGGCGAAGATGAACTGAGATTGAAAGAGAGAGAGAGCGATAGAGCGAGTGAGAAAGAGAAAGAGAGAGAGAGATTAGATGCACACACACACACACACACACAGACGCACACACACATGCACACAGACACACGGTTGGTGACATATGTAGAGTGGCAGCAACAGCTGACTACTGTAGTAGGGGTGAGAGGTCACATTAGTCCACAAGTTGGGGGGTCATTGAGAGTTACCACAGCAGGGGGGGAGCTGGTCTTCAAATATGCATGCATGCGTGTGTGTGTGTGTGTGTGTGTGTGTGTGTGTGAGTCAGACCATGATTTCATACAGCTGCCATGGGAGCCCAAGAGTTCTCGTAGCTGAAACAAGGTAGTCAGAGGTGATTATTTTTTCTGTTTGTGTTGATGTGACATTATCCTGTCATGCTGTTTACCCTTGTGTGCTATATATGACGCTTACAAGTATAGTGTTCATGTTAAGTTGAGGTTCTGGCATGGCGAGTTAGTAGGCATTGCTTATCTCAGATTTCAGTCAGCAGGATCTGCTTAAAACAGACCACGTTGCACAAAGACATAATAGCGCTTCTAAAGCCTTAACAGGATCATTTCAGATGCACGCGCATGTAGCCGGATATGCCTTTAGACTGATTTCTGACCTTTGCCGCCTTTTCTTTGTTAGGTTTCTATTTATTTGTTTATTCAGGAGACCACCCTGAGTCTGAACTCTCTGTGTGTGTGTGGTGTGCGTGTGTATACAGGAGCGACAGAGACTAGAGACCATTCTGAGCCTGTGTGCCGAGTATAATAAAGGGGACCCTGTGGTAGACATGGAGACGGGGAGGGCAGGTCAGTTCCCTGGGACAGACCAGCGACCTGGTCCTGACCTGGTGGGTGTGGCAGTCCAGCGCTCACACGCTCACACACATCGACTGGGAGAGTGTGATGACGAGAACCTGAAAGAGGAGTGTAGCAGCACTGAGAGCCAGCACCAGGAGGTAGGACACTTTTACATCTCCTATACATATGCATAACTGTAGTGCTTCATTTTTTACACCTATAGCCGAGAGTCTTAGTATACCTGAGCCAGTTTTTTTTTCTCGAGTTTGTATAATACTTCCAAAACTTTCTTTCTCTGTCTTTCTTTGTCTTACTGTCTGACACTCCCCACTTAGCATGAGGACACAGCCGGAATGGGACAGCAGGAGCTGGGTTATCTAGTGGAGGAGCGGGTCAGGATTTTGGCTCGAGCAGAGGAGTTAAAAGCTCGGGTCACTGAACTGGAGCAGCAGCTACAGGATTCCAGACAAGAGGTCAGACTTCAACCACACCTTCTGCTAAAGATGTAGTAGAAAGCACAGACCTTAGTTCTTGAAATGTTGTGCTGTTTAGTACTAGAAGAGCTTTGGAAAGAATTAGGCATATTTACACCACATGAACAATTCTCAGAAATCCTTTGAGGTGCTTGTATGTATTTCATGGAAACTTTTTGGATTATGATAAAGAGGAGGACCAGAAACTACTGGATGGAGCTTGATGTCCTGGATGGCTCTGACTGGTCAAACTCAAATTTTATGAAATGACTAACCATCTTTTTGGTATAAAATAGTTTTTAGCTAAAACTGCCTTTTTTTTGCACTAAAAAGCAAAAATTTCCTAGGTGTTCTTTTTTTTTTTTTTTTTTTTTAACAAATACGCCATAAAAAAACCAACAGATTGATGTTAACACTATATATTAATTCACATAATGTTAATTTCCACATAGTTAATGTACTTTTATACAATTTTGAGTGTGTTTTTGCTGTACTTTTGCTGCAGGTGGAATGTTACATCCTTACATGTCACATTGCGTCATGTTATTGTTAACATCATGTTACAGGAACATGAACAAGAACTTTGTAGTGATCCATAAAACTTTATTTCCTCCAAAGGTTACTGTACCTTGGTGGAAATGAGCGTACGATTCCAACAAACAAAAGGAAAATAATATAATGTTTAGGTGCATGTTAGATTTAAGTTCATTAAAGCATAGCGTTCAATACTTCTGTACATAATGTACTTTATAATATACTTTAGTACATAATGATTCGTAGTTCTAAGTGTTTTTAATTTTGAATAATTATAACCTAATCAGAAATTGAAATAAACCTGATATATATTTGAATTTGAAAAATGCCAAGACATTTATCAAAATGTTCGCTGGGTTTTGTTTCCCTGCAGGCTGAGATGGAGCGGGCATTGCTGCAGGGGGAAAGGAGAGCTGAATTAGATCAAGTGGAAGCCGAGTTAGAGATTATCAATCAGATCCAGCTCAAACTGAGTGAAAAGGAGAAAAATAGTCAGAGGGAGAAAGAAAAGGTAAACACACACATATATATATATATACACACACAAAAGGAACGGTTTGCATAAGTTAATTAATGCACTCTTTTGCACCTAGAAGCATTTTTGCTTTCAGCAAGGAGGAACAAATTTGCCTTTCTTGTTTCCTGCATTTTTCTCGTAAAAGCTGTTTGTGGAGCTTTTCACTAACTTCTTTCTAACCTTTAACAACTAAACTCATTCTACAACTGGGATTGTCTGTAGTTGTGATGTGACTGATGTTTAAATGGTTAAAAAAGAACTTTTTCTTAAGTTTCTTCTGTTTGTATGAAACCTTTGCATGTTTTTTTTTTTTTATTATAAAGCATCACCAGCTATTTTATTATGAAGCATCGCAAAAATATAACATTAAAAGAGAGGCTTTGAACTTGATCATACTGCTTTTGAGCAGTCTTCCTCTCTGGTGTCCCTGGTTTGCTCTGTGTGTGCACATGCTTGTGTGTATTTGTGTGTATATGTATGTGTGCATATGTTTATTGTTTCGTAGGGAAGGGCTAATGTCTCGGCCGAGCGTGACGTCCTGGCCAGGTTGAGGGATGGGTACAGTGAGTTGAAGAGCCAGCTTCACAAATGCCCCGAGTCTCTGAGGGAGCACTTACAAGAACAGCTTGCCAGGGTCAGTCTCCTCTTCTACTGCGGAGCATCACCAACACAAAAAAAAAAAAAAAAAAACAAGGACAAACGTTCACCTAAAATAAAAAGAAAGAACAGTCGAGGCAAATGTGAACAAAGTGAATGAGTAGGGAATTTTAAAAAGCACAAAACCATAACTACTTAGAGGACACCGTGGTGGGTTTGTTTACAATGAGTGCATTTGCATGTACAAAATAATCTGATAACGGCAGAAAATCAGGTTTTGGCGACACGTTTACATGCACTTCAGTAATGTGATAATAATAAAACTCTGGGTCTAGAGTCAGCTGCTAATCAGATTTCTTTTAGTAGCATCGCTACAAGTTGCAAAGCTAGCAGTTTAATTAAATTTTCCAGCAGAAAGCTCGAAGGTACTTTTTGAATCAAGTAGCTTGTAACTAGTTCAATTATTTTTTCGACCAAGCACTGGAGTGGTATTGATAAACTTTACAACGTTTCATTTTATTCAATACACAATATATTTGTAATCCATTATGTAGAATATTTATTGTTGATTGGCTAGAAACACTGCTGACTCTAAGTTAAAATCACTACACTGGTAAATATTTATTTGCATATAACGCTGTACTTTTTTCAAGTACTCTATTCGAAGAGGAAGACGAGATTTTTTTTTTTTCTGGTCGTGTTCGTATACATGCCTAGAAAATCTAATAACAGCTTTAATTTAAGATATTGTGGTATGCTGGTTACTTGACTATTCGAAACGTCTGATCCAAAACTCATAAAAGATTCAGACTATTAGTCTTTATGAAAACATAACTATAGAAATCAAATGACAGATCATTTACATACATGTAAAGCATACACGTGTATTGCTTTATTTTATGATATTTAGAAGGGGGAAGATGATAAAAAAATAGTCTATATAGTTCTGATCTTCATAGCACCTCTGTATTGTGTGAACAGCTCCATATGAGTATGTTGGCTGGTTACTCTTTTACACTTTCTCTGGTTGGTTATTTTTTTTTTTTCTTCCACTGAATTCACTGTTATTAGTGAAAGTATTTGACACGCCCCTTTTTTACTCGTGTGAATTGTTACTCTCAGTCTTCGCATGTTGTTCCATTATTGCCTGTTGTATCATATGCTAACAAATTTTGCTGCTTGCTTGCTTTGCACGTTTTAACGAAAATATCTCACTAATCGACTGATATTGCACAGGATCCAAGGACTCACAAGGAATTCTTCTTCAATCCCAACTATTGAACTATTGAAACTATTTTTTTTCAAATCAGATTGAGTTATTTTCAGTGTATTGAAACAGATAAAGTGACAATGGAGTAACCGTGGCATTCGTGTTCATCTGTCTATTTTTCTTGTCCACCTGTTGGTCTGTCCCTGTGTCCACGTATCCTCTCCGTCTCCGATCTGTCTACAGAAGGCCGAAGCTCTGGAGTCTGGCTCAAAGCGCTTTGAGGATCTGGAGTTTCGCCAGCTGGAACGTGAGAGCAGTCTGGAGGAGGAGAAGGAGACGGTCAGCCGGCAACTGCTCCAGGAGAAGGCAGAGTACCAACGCAGCGTGGCCAAAAGGAAGGTATGATCATTGATATCAAGACAATTTTATTGGCTGCTACAGGACATTTGTGGGAAATGAAACGGATCAACCCTTAGATTATGAAAGCTGATTACAGATTACAAATGTTGGGCTTGTGGGATGTCTAAAACTGCATTTCTTCAATTCCTTTAGGAGAAAATGGCTGCCCTTGAGATTCAGGCCAATCAGCTAGGCGTGCAGGCAGCTCAGGACTGTGAGAGGATGGCTAAAGACCGTACCATGGCCCTGCAACTGCTTCATAAGGTTAATCCAATATATTGAAGGGCGTGATTAGTTGACTAATTGTGCAGTCACTGTTTAACCACCCAGTCAATTAGTGAACTTCCTAACAAAAAAAAAAACAACTCAAGCCTGTAGCTGTTTTCCATTGCAGTCCCACTGCATGGCTTAGTTACATGATGTTACAACACAACATAAATACACTATTAAAGACTCTATTGTTTAGACTCCTCTTTTAGCCAGGCAATATTTAGCCTGCCACATGATTTAAATGGTGTTTTATTGTGCAGGTATTATGTAGTTTCTACAACAACATTAGGTTATTCCTCATCTAGTGAGTAAACAGAGGGAACAGGGAGGTATTTGGGATTCAGTCTCACAGTCTTACTGTGTTTTAAAAGTTGATTTTTATACTGGATTTCAGGCTGCCTAAGAAATTGAGGACACTTGGAATAAAATAGCGGTGACAAGAAAACATTATTCGAGATTAATAAATATAAGCAAATATAAAACAAAATGCAAATTTACTTTTTCTCTTTATGATATTCAGTTTTCATCTTCTGTGGTTTATGCAACGGAAACCTAGTTTGTTATCAGTGTCACTATAACATATGTTTTTTTACTCCTCAAATGCATTCAAAATACTACATTTATTCAGTCACATGCCCATTAACTGCAAATATTAGGCTATTTAAATGCCCTTGTAATGATCTTATTTTTTCTAAAACACAAAGGAGAAGGAGAGGCTGGCTACCCTGGAAAGAAGATACCAAAGCTTGACTGGAGGGAAGACTTTCCCCAGTTCCTCTAATACCATGCAGGAGGTGAGAACACATGATTGAATTCTCAGCCTATTACAGGCTAGAAATCTTTGGTGTTGTCTGATACTATCAGGCCTCAGTCACTCTTCACTGCCGTTGATCTGACAGGCCCCCGCTTGTAGTCTATCTATAAAGTCTTGTTTTCTTCTTGAGCGTCATTAATATTCATGGGTTGATGTTTGTTTGCTAGCTCAAAACCTTCTGCTGGGTGTTGAAATACCCACCCATATCTTTGCCATACTATAACATACTACTAATATGTATAGGATCTGCTTCACTGTCTCTGGCAGTGATGTAAAAATTTTATCTAGGCTCTTGCCAGAGGCAATAAGCTCTGTTGGAGCGCCCCATTGTTTGTCTATTAAATATGTAAAAGCAACATGGGAGGGGAGTTATACAGCCCAGCAGCTCTGAGAAGTTTAATGGTGATTTTATTTGTTTAAAAATGACCCCTGTAGCTCATTCCGACAACTGATATTCAAAACAGGACGTACTACATATCAGCGAATCAGACCTTTCCAGTGAAGGCCTTATCCAGCACCCCACACTGCCCGCTCCCTGCATCCAAAGCGCCACCTCTCACTCTTGCCCCATCAGGGCTCAGGAGGTAAATGAGTGGCATGCTGGTGTTTGATGGCCATCAAGATTGTTTCAGAGTTTTTTTTTTACCTGATACCTTTTTTACTAAGGGAATGCTGATTAGGAAAGAAGTGCAACTGTATTTATTTAGTTGTAATGCAGTACTAAAATGACATTATAAGTATGGTGAGAAATATTAACAGCATGGTATCTACAAGACGAATAATCATGTAGTCCTAATTATTTGACATTCACATTGATGTGTCTGTGGTGTGTCTAACAAAATGTTTGCCTGTGTATAACTGTGCAAGGGGACACTGTTAAATGGAGAAGATCCTTGAGGAACTTTTGAAGGTTCCTCAGTTTCAAATGGTGGAGGAACCTCATAAGGTGCTTTGAGGAACATTCTCAGTTATATCCAAATAAAGATCCTCTAGAAACCTTAATTCTAATGGGTTTTTTGGAATCCATTTTAATACGGAGGAACCCCAAAAGTTCTTCCAGGCACCTCATTTGAGTTGAGGAACTACATGAGAAACATTTGGGTTCTTGGAGGTGCCCCTTTTTTCTTGGAGTAACCTATGAGGTTCTTCAAGGATCTGCTGATTTTTACAGTGAACTTGACTACCATTTACGTATAGGTCAGTGTGAAGTGAAACTATGGTGTGTGCTGTGATCATGGTTTTCATTTCCGCATGGCAGAAGTGAAGCTGAATTCACGGCTCGTCATTACTTAATTGTATTCAGACTCACGCGACTGTGGCACTGTTTACGTGGAGGAAGGTGTATATAATATATACTCACTGGCCACTTTAACAGGAACACCTGTACCTGATGACCTTCTTATTTATTGCTTGTTTAGGCAAGTATCCAGGCAGTCAATCGTGTCGCAGTGACCCAATGTATATAATCGTGCACATACAGAAGAGGTCAAGTTAATGTTCACATGAAACATCAGAAAAAGGAAATTAAACATTGCCTGGACTGCAAGTTTTCACCTTTCACCATGAATAGATAGAAATGCAGGTCTAGAAATGCAGGAATGTGATCGGTGTGACCTATAGTCCCTATGAAAATATTGGAATGGCAAGGCCAATTATTTTGTTTTTGCTGTGCATTAAGGACATTTGTGTTTGAGGTCAGAGGATGACTATGAGATGATAAATTAGAATTTCAGCTTTTACTTCTTGATATTCAGATCTTGATTTGTGAAACACCTTTTGCTCGAACCTACATGTTATTTAAGTTACCAAAAATATTGGAACATCTGACTGACAGATGTTTCTTGTTGCTCAGGTGTATTTATTGTTTAAACTTTTAATCACTCTGAATGTCTAATCTCATTCTCGAGTCCTGGGTTTCACCTGTGAAGACTACATTTGTTGCTGAAACATATAAATCAATGTAAATTGATGTAAAGAATGCTGTCTGTGGGCGAAAAGCAAGCCATTTTAAAGCTGAGAAAAGAGCAAAAATTGATCGGAACCATTGCACTAGCACTGGGCATAGCTAAAGCAACAATGTACAGTTTTATTAGAGGAAAGAGGTGTGAGGTTTTAGACTGTCCACGTCAGTGCCTACCCTGGAAGGGATTAAGGAATCAAACCTTAACCTTACTAAGCATGCATTGCATCTCCTGAAGAGGATTTTGATGGAAGTGAATCCAAAAAGAAACAACAAGAAGATGTGGTACAGGTCTGGAAAAGCACCACAAAAGAAATATGCAACTGTGTGATGATCTGATTGGTCAATGTCCTGGTGTGGTTACAGAAAGCAGGGCATAGGCCACCAAATATTAAGTGATATATACGTTAAGACATGTTTGATTACTTTTGCTCACCTAAGATATGGATGAGCTGCTACCACATATGGCATATCCTGAGATGTATAATAAAAGCTGACTGTATGCAGTGTGTGCATGTGTGTGGGACTGAGCATGCAGTAATGTGTTAGGACTCTGGACTGTCGTTTGACTGTATATGTGACAGTATGTATAGGCTGAGATGCAAGTTGGTGCCTTTGTGATTTGTGTGTATTCAGGAGTACCTCAGACTTTCAGATGTATTTAAGATGTATGGTAGTGGTTGTGTCCCAACTCAAGCCACCTCTTTTGCCCCTACCACTTCCTGCCTTTCTCTTGCTGTAACACCAGATACCCCTCGTGAGGTATGAATGTACAGCTCACTTGCTCTTTTTGCGTCAATTTCCTATCCATTCTTCTTTCATTGTGTCTTTTTTGCTTCTTTCTAATAATTCCATTTATTGCTGTGTTTCTTTTTTTTCTTTTTCTTTTTTTGTTTCTTATCAATGCCGTTTCTTCTAGTCCTTGCTTATCTATTAATAGAATGTAGATCCAGCAAGTTCATTTCATATTTCCAAACATAGTACACTTCTGTGTCTTTCTGCTTTTTAATGTCTTCACCACATTGTCTCCTCTGTCTGTGTATGTGTACATAATGCTTTGATTGGGTAAAGGACTATGTGACGGTTAGTCAGTTGAACCAGCTCTTCGGGATGCACAAGGTTGATCCCTCTACAGCAGCTCCTGGCCAGTCATTCCAAGCTATAGTAGCTGACTCTGTCCTCTCTAGCCACATGTCACAGTGTGACCCTGCCCAGTCTCATTCTGCTGAGGTGTGTGTTCCACATGGTTTCCTTTCAATCTCATATTATAATTATAGGTGCATAAGTCATATGGAGAAAAACTGGTGCTGTCATTTTAAGGCTTAAATATCGGTGTGCATGGAAAATATTTAAGATCTGGACATGGCTGCATGTATTCTATCATTCTTCTTTCATCTGCCCTGCCTCTTCTTCTGTCATCTCTGCTCTTTTTTCTTACACTTGCACTGCTTGTAATACCTAGGCTGAGAGGAACAGGCCTCTGGTGCCCAGGCTGGATTTAGAACGCTGGTACCAGGACATCATGGCAGTGGATATTAGCCATGCTTGCCCCCCCCCACTTCCAGCTAAGTCTTTCTCCACACGCAGACCAATGCAGGTAAACTCCACCCTCCCGACTTAACTCCCAGTGTCTTTGTCGTGTTCCTGTACTTACACACACGCACCGTTATTGTCCATGGGTTATCCACTAACATTAGCCTGTGTTGTTTAGAGTGGATGTCTTAGATGTCTTTGTGTCTGTGTGTTTGAGTGGTACATGGCTGGAGATATGTAATTGGTCGTGCTTTTGTCAAACCAAATGAATTTTCTGTTGCTTCACATCTGTATAACAAGTACCAACATACCAAATGTATGCACAAATTTCAAATGTTAAACTTACATCATGAGTATATCATTTAACAATTTATTCACCAGATTATCAAAATAGAAATTTAATTTGGATTGACCTCAGGTACCTATATCAGTATTTTTCATTTCAATCAAGCTGTCAGTTCGATTATTTATTGATTATTAGGCTGCACAGTGACATTTTCCTCTCTGTTTCCAGATGTTCAGGTGTAAACAGGATGGAGCAAACGGTACATTGACACAACCCAACCCTGGAATTTCAGGCAGAAACACTCCAACCAAGGTAACACACACACACACACACACACACACACACACACACTGTCTGCAGAAATACATGGAGGTGTGTAAATCATTGGACAGTAACCCAGCTTGAGTACACCAGCAGGCTGGAAATTGAATGATGAGTGTGAGGTCAATGTTCAGAATTTTAACCTAATAGTCTTCTCGTTGGGAATCATCAGAGAATACATGATTTATGGGTTTTAAACCACAAACAGTAAAGCATTTAACAAACAATTTTTAAAGCTAGAGAGTAACAGAATTGATTCTATTCTATAGGACTCATAGAATTGAATTAAATGTATTT
>JAOVVF010000030.1:8407602-8446481 GCA_028565595.1 Duopalatinus emarginatus | reverse complement strand
GTTTACCTTATGTTGAAACCATCATGTTCTCTGCTCAAGTAAAGTCTCAGCTTTCATGCTGTCTCAGTAATATTGCAAAATTAAAATAACCTGTATTCTGAATTTCTGTCTTTTATTGTTCTTGATTGTAAAAAAATGCTTACTTTGCCTTATGTAGGAAAGATTTATAGCAAAGTATATTCTCAGAAAGTAGGTTAGATAGCTATCAACAATTCAGTGAGCTTATGTTGTATAATTTCTGGAGATATTTTAGTCTTTACTGTGCTTTAACTGCTTATCCAATATTTTATTTCATCATGTGTTTAAATGTGCTGGGATCGAACAAACATTGAGTTTCTGTCCAGTTTATGACTGTTCTGCATAACTTTAAGTCTGCTAGTTCCAGTGGATTCAGATTTTCATATATTTTGCAAATAATGTTTGTAAAATGTTAGCATTAAGCAATTAAGGCAGCTGTTTGATCAATCTTGCTTCTGTAGATGTTTCTCTTTGAATCATATGGGAAGTATAACTGTTCTGTACCACATTATTGCCTTACTTTTAGAGCCTGCCAGACTTGTCAGCCCCTCATCTGGAGACAGATTCCAAGAAACTTGCTATTGATGGCAAAGGTAAATGGCTTCCTAATGGCAAACATTTCTGAGGCTTGTATGCTTCCTACCCTACAGCAACTCATAGATTGTGGTTTGGATGTGTAATAAAATATTCCAGTAGAGCATCTGTTTTGCAATGGCATGCATTTGGGTTGAATTAATTACACCAGAGAGTTTTCACTGATTCCTTTATGCATCTGCCTAGGACTCCAAACATGTGATGACTCTAGATTTCTTACCACTGAACTGAAACCAAGGCTTGAAATGGACCCACAATGCCACTGGGGGGTGCCACAGGGCTCTCACTCCCAGTTAAATGGCCCATTCCCTGCTCCAGTGGCCCCAATGGTGCACCATTCCATCCTGCACCACCAAGCACCCCCTGCAGGTGGCCCAGCATACGACACACTCAGTCTAGAGAGCTCTGACAGCCTGGAGACCAGCGTGTCCACTGGAAACAACTCCACCTGTTCACCTGAAAGGTAAGAGACAAAGGGGGCGCTTCATTGATTTGAAAACATGGTCTTGGCCCAAAGCACCTGAACCTTGTAGAGGAATCTGGGATATCCTTAGGTAAAAAGACTTTTTTTTGCATTTTAAACATTTTACAAGCAATATGCACTATGCTATATCTAAATATATCTTAGGTGACCATAAATGACCAGGATCAACGCTGATCAATTTTACTTTATTAATAAATAACGTTGCTGTTTAAGGTGTAGCATGCAGTGCCTTGCAAAAGTATTCAATTGGATTCAGATGGATTACAAATGACACGATTGTTCCAGTTAGTACATTTATTACAAACCTATATGATCTTAAATTACATTATAATAACACTATACTTTTACTATAATAACATTATAGTAAAAAATTATTGTTTGTCAGCAGATCTAAAAAAATAATTAAAATTGCTGCTTGCATAAATGTTCAACCCCTTGATTAATAGTACTTCTAGTACTAGTACTTGATAGAATCTCCCTTTGCTGAAAACAGCCTTAAATCTGTTGGAGATCCTACAAGCTTGGCCAACTGTTTGGGAGCAATTTTCTCCCATTTGTACTAGCAGATTTGTTCCGGATTCTTCAAGTTTATTTTATTGATTTGTTGACTGCAATTTTGGAAGCAGTGCCACAGATTGATTTTTTTTAATAATATGTACATAATAGTATAACAAACAATTTTTGTTTTTAGTTAAATGACTTTACATAGTGATCCATCATTTAAACGTTTTCCAATAAAATTTTCCAATATCTATTCAAAATAGAACATAAAAAAGTGTACACAGCCTTTTCCTTTTAAACAAAAGAGGGACTTTTCAGAGTGATATATTATTTCCACTTCCCCCATATTTCCTTAAATTAACTTCTTGAAGCCTCATGGAGAAGGTTCTAATAATATCTAATATTGTACCGGTCTTCTATAGATGGGGTATCTGGCTGAAGCCATTTCTTAGATTTATTTTTGCCTTTGTAGATGTTGAATGTAGGAACCCCAAAAAAAGTTCTTCCCAATCGAAGATAATTTTGGTCCTGAATATAATAATCAATTCTTCATAGATGTCTTCAGAATTTATTTACTTTTAAACAGGCTTAAAACATGGACATAATTGGTATCCTCAGAGCCACAATTTCCTCAACAGCCTGGAGAGCCTGAGTAGTGAGAACAGTATAGGTGTGATAAAATATCTACTAAGCCATAAGACAGATATCTACTAATACCTCCAGCCGAACACCCTCCATGAAGCTGAACTTAATATCCTTCACTGAAATTCACAATATTTTGCCCAGTTTTCATCTGAAATGTTACTGTTAATTTCCCTTTCCTATTTTTGTTTAATGTAGGTGTTTTTTTCTGTCTTAGTCTCCTATATATTCTTAAATCTGTCCCAGAATTACACTACAGGCACTAATAAAAACTTTAAATAGATTATTTTCAAAGACATTTTGAACCTCCCTCATAAAGTCGCTGATGTGGTTGCATACTTGAAGAACTCGAACTTGAAAAAACTCTGTTATTTAAGTAGTATAGTCTTTTACAGTCTGTCCCTTGATTAAATAAAGCACAGTATGAAGAGAGACCCTGTTTGGCCATTCTTTATAGCACCCATCTAACTGAAGTGAAGTCGAGATCAAAAGTACAGCATCTCAGAACCTTTATCTTCTCAAGCAAGCCACCGTTTGTAATAAGATTTAACCATGTCCTCAAAGATACATTAATCCACTAATTACCAGTTCCCATTACATTTTTGATTAGACTTTTTTTCTCCTAACCACGCCAGAGTTGGAACCCTCCCAGATATATTCCCATCAATTTCTTTCCATCTTGCTTGATAATCTAATTTGCACCAACAGAACACATACATCAGTAGGGCTGCTACATGGCAGTCCATTTAGGCAGGGAAGTGCTACAGATTCTTAATGACATTTAGATCTGTGCTTTCACGTGGTCCCTGTAGAATATTCACCGTTTTGTGTTGCTTTGGCCTTGTGTTTGGAACCACTCTCCTTGTTAAAAAGTGAAGTTTCTCCCAGGAGCAGACTAAAGCCAGTAATACCCCCTGTATTTTACTCCATTCTTTCTTCCTTCAATTCTGACAAGAAGTTCAGGTTCTGAGAATGAAAAGCATCCCTTGGAGTATGATGCGGTGATCACCACATTTCAATGTATTTGCAATTTAATGCTTCAACCACTGTACTCTTTAACTACTTTAGAATAATGAGATGTCAAAAAATGGAAGTAAAAGTCAATTATAATGTATAATTATAACTATAACATATGTTTGTTAAGACAGTATTGCTCATCTTGAGCTTCTGGAAACTGGGAGGTTAATTCTTATGCAAGCAGAATTTTGTAGTTATATTTATTTGTTTGCTTGTTTTGTTTTATATACTTGTTAAACAATAATACATTTTGGCTGAAAATTAAAACTTTCAAATAAAAATTTAAAATTTGGGTTTCAAATAAAATTACAGACTAGAAGAATATGTGTGTTTATCATTTTTACTCAGACAAATCTGATAAATTTCAGGGTGGTTGAATACTTTTCAACTCCGCTGAAATAGTATGTAGTCTATTTCACTACAGTTCGTAGTCTTCAGATACAACATCTACATTTTGTGTAAGACAAGAAACACCACAGCATATTATGGTATCCAGAAGACACAGGCATTGGTGTGGTCCGGTTGTATCCTCTTGACAGTTGTTTCTTTTTTTATTATGTCTTAAGATAAAAGTCTTTTCTGCATTCACATTATTTACATGAGCAAAAAAAAACGTTGACTTTGTAGTCAGTTTTTTAAAAAAATTGTTAGTTTAATTACTTATTTAATACATTTTCTGTAAACACCAAGAAGATTTTTCTCTGGCTTCACCTCTACACTCATGCAAACATATGAAAACAATTTCAATTGTTGTGTCCAGTCATATTTTATAAGTGTTGCACTTAATTACCACTGGTAAGAACTAACCAGCAACTACAGTTTGATTCAGGTCAGGTCAGTTCAAGGCCCCAAATGACTGGCCTTGCTAATGCCCCTGAGAGACGGTATCCATGGGAACCCTTGTCTGCCTCTGTTCCCCTGACAACGGGTCATCCTGCCCAATTTCCCCTTAAACGTGTTTTTCTTTGCATTCCTCTCCTTGTACAAAGTTACCCAGCCTGTTGCCATGACAACCACCAGCCATACAAGAGACAAGAGATTGCTCACCTGTTCAGAGTTGGGTCGTGTCCTGAGGCAGAACAAGGGAAGCCTGCCATATTATGTATTCCCCATAGAAAGGGGTGGGGGTTTGAGTATTTTGTCAGCTGAGAAAGGATATTCTCTTGATTGTGTCTTATTTTTCAATTCTGGAAGACATGGACTTTAGGAAGGATTTTTTTTCTGTTTCTGGTCTATGTTTTTATGCCCTTTGATGTTTTAATATTTGAGAATTAGAGCTCCTGGGTCTCAACCTACAGTCAGTATCATTTTTTCTCTTAAAACGAAAAAAAAAAAAAAAACATACCTAAGGGCTTGTACGTGGGTCAGCAGTCTGTTCCTGGAAGAGTGAGTTGCAACAGAAAGAAATTGATTCAAACGAGCAGTTCTGACAGTCGAGGATCTTGCATTTGAGTGCAAAAAGTGTGCGAGCACTTGTGTCCAATACCACAACCACCAGTTTTGAGCTCTCAGTAACAGAGCGATTGGATGTGTTTGTTTCCCAGTGGTAGCGGCCTGGCTGGGCTGAGGCTGGAGGAAATGGAGAAGATGCTGAAGGAGGCTCAACAGGAAAAAGCCAGACTGGTGGAGAGTCGTGTGAGTCCCATTAAACTTTAATTGTCTGTGAAATGTAATCTCTCTTATGAATTTCAAAACGGAGTGTCAACTCCCATGGCTTCTGCAGCAGTGAAGATTCTTTTCACACCTACAAAGAGACACTGACATGAAAGACGGGCTCTTAACAAGTTCACCTAGAGTAATACACATATTGACATTCTCCTGTGAAAATTATTTTTTCATACATCCCTTGTAACCTCTCACTGTGGGCTTTTGCAAATGCATTTTTCCTTCAGTCTGTTTCATCTTTTCACTATTAGTTCAATGCCCTTGTCTTTCTGTTTTCTCGGTCTCCCTCTCGATGTGTGTCTCTCTCTCAGGAGAGGGAGGCGCAGGCACGAAAGCAGCTGCTGGAGGAGGAGAGGAAGAGGCGAGAGGAGGTGGAGAGGAGGCTGCAGGAAGAGACTGAGCATCGGCAGAGATTAGTCGAGGAGGAGGTCAAGATGAGAGAAAAGCAAAGCTCTCAGGTCAGTGCAGGTCTAGGAAGAAGGCAAACATGAGAGAATACCAGCTGCCTGCAGATCAATGGCACTCTCAGAGCGCAGTCTGCCAATGAATCCTTTCAGACAAAACATGTACTTTTAGAGTCTTGAGGTTAAGAAAATGCTTAAAGAGGCAGGTTTTCACATTGATCTCTGAGCCATCACAACAGTGGCTACATCAGGCAAATGTCAATTTAGATGTTTTAAAGGGCCATGGGGCTTAGTGGAAAATACAGTTCTGAGCCGAAATGAGGTGTCTCTAGGTCTGAGGTGCCTCTAGCACCGAGTGTTCAAACCAAATATATGTGAAAAGTGATTATGGGGGCTTTGGGGTGGCTGTTTGCATAAATTTAAGAGTCAGATTGCGGTGGCAAGATCTAAGACACATATAGTCAGACTATAGACGACAAGACCTAAAGCACAAGGACAGATAATAAGAGGAAAACAGGATTAAGTGATAAAAAGACAGGAGGGAAAAAATAAGGCACTTGGCTAAAGAGAGATTAATGATGGAGTGACAACACATTAGGCTGTGTACAATTCACAAATGAACACTGCACTTAATTCATGCATTTAATATTAAGCAACACAATTTGGAATATTTTCTTTAAAATTAAATTATCTATAAAATATATACATCAGTGTGCAAAAGTCTTACGCACCCTATATTGTGTTTAGTACAAATGCCTTAGTTAGACAATTCTGCATTATTGAGTCAGTACAAAATGATTGTAGTTTTTCAGTGATTATATAAAAGAAAAATAAATAAATGAATAAATACATAAAATAATAATAATAATAATAATAATAATAATAATAATAATAATAATAATAAGCAAGTGTGACAGTCAGTCCCTCCAGAAAAAACTGACATTCAGTAAAACTAATCATCTAAATCCCTAATAGAACTGTAAAAAAAAAGTGTAGTCACACCTGTTTACTGCTTCTGTATGTATCTCTCTCTCTCTCTGTTTATATATATATATATATGTGTGTGTGTGTGTTCTATATGTTCTATATAAATATAAAACAATTTGCCCAGGTCTGCAATAAATAAATTAAAAATATATATGTGTGATATATATATATATATTTCATGTGAAATAAAATAATCATGTATAAATAATTTTACAAATATTAAGTCATTTTCTCCTCAAATGTAGTGTTATGTACATTATATGTACAGACATTTTCCTTCTCACATTCACATATAGTACTTAATACAGTTATACAGGAGACAAAGTCATATTGTTTAGGATAAAAGTAAATTTAACCAAAAAACAAAAAGCAGCAAAAAATCTCTGTGAAAACATTCACACTTCAATTTTGTTTTTTTTTCCATACTCATACATGAAATACAGTGTACCTCATATTTACATTAATGACATTAAATTCTCGCACATTTTACTCTATAGTTAAATAAAATGTTTTTTTGTAACTAGGCTCGTCCAATGACCCGCTACTTACCCATCCGAAAGGAGGAGTTTGACCTGCGCTCCCATGTAGAGTCAGCAGGTCACTGCATAGACACCTGTCCCTATGTCATTGTCGCTGAGAAAATGTGCAAAGGCCACCTGGTGAAGATGGGTGGCAAAATCAAATCATGGAAGAAGCGCTGGTTCGTCTTTGACCGTCTAAAGAGGACCTTCTCCTACTATGTCGGTATGTTTTAGTCACAGGGGATAAAAGCTCTGTTCTCAACCATACTGGCACAAAACACAGCATCCTTTCACTACGGACAAAAATAAAGTTCACTTGTTCTTGGGCAGTCTCCTTAATATATACTTTTTTCCAAACTAAAACGTCTCTCACACTTTTTAATGTCTCTCATACACACACATGTAGCTCGCGTGTGTAGCCTTTTCACCCTCTTACTCCCCATGTTAGTAGTAGTGATGATGATGATGATGAAATAATCTGCAACACTTTCTCCAGCTCTGTGTTTGAGAGCGATGGGGGGTGGAGGGGGGAATTTACCCCCGGCTTGTTCATGACTATCAACATGAGACTTGCAACTCTTTAAAAAACAGAAAAATGCCAAATACAAATTAGCCCAATTTACTTAATATATTTGGATCATTTTAAAGAGGTGTAATTATAAAAAATAAAGCCTAATAATATGCAGATGTTTGAACAAAAACTGTTGTACATAAACATGGTCTCATGAATGAGATTAAACAAACTCACCTTTGTTATTTAAAATTACAATTTATAGGGAGGCAATAAGGCTCCATTAAAAGCTGCTGATGAGTTTTTTTAAATATTGTATACAGCTTTCTGTGAAAATCTACTGTACATCCTGGGTTTAGTCCCTCGGGGTATATTCACATTGACAGATTTATGTCAGCAAATTAAAAAAAAAAACACCACAAATGCAAAACCCAACCTGTAATAATAAATGCTGTATAATAACTCTGAGGCTACAAATTTTAAATGCCTGTCTTTATTTTTTTTTTCACTTTGAGGTATAAATAATTTGTTAAAAGTTATCAGTTAGAAACTGGGTAGCAATACATTAACAGGTTAATTATTTACTGTAGCTTTTTCCAGATCAGTTTGTATTAATCATCTGTACTTGTAAAAATGTTGCAAAAATAAAATATCTTGCTGAGTGAAAGGAGGGAAGTGCTTTGCTTTTGACATGAAATGCATTCTTTTATTTTCAGACAAGCATGAGACCAAGTTGAAAGGGGTCATCTACTTCCAGGCCATCGAGGAAGTTTATTATGACCACCTACGCAGTGCCACTAAGGTAAAACAGCCTAATAGTCACTTTATTCATATTTCAAAAAACATCTTGTCACAAAAATGTTTATTTCCTTCCTACTTTCTGTAGTTATCCTGTTCACATTACACACTTCTTGTTCTGTCCCCACAGAGTCCGAATCCCTCCCTAACCTTCTGCGTGAAGACGCACGACCGGCTTTACTTCATGGTGGCCCCTTCCCCAGAGGCCATGCGAATATGGATGGATGTCATAGTAACTGGCGCTGAGGGCTACACACAGTTTATGACCTGAGGGACAGCTGAAACGAACACTAAGAGACGAGAGTGTATGAGTGGGCAGGAGAACGTCAGTTCTGTGGGAGAAATCAACTTTCCAGTGATATTTGAAGTTCAGACATACGCAGCATCAGCTTACTCTGACTGATGTGCGTCTTCCGGATCAGAAAAGCATGACTGCATATTAACAGGACGAGGACAGGGCTCTGTTGTTGGTGTGCAGACAACAAGGTGCTTGAAACAAACCAGTCACCAAGAAAGACTAGTTTAAACTGGGTATTTTTGAATATTGTGTTATTTCTGTAATATATACATATATTTCATTACCACTTTGGGACTATCCATGGCAACAGTTTCCATGCTATTACTTTGTTTTGCACACTTTCGGATTCATTAAAAAAGGGAGGACAAATTTTACTTTTTATGCCAAATATTTAAAACCAATTATGCTTCTCTTTTTAATGCCTTTTCAGAGGGTTAAATGATGACATTGATACTTTCTCTTAAGCATTAATAGTACTCAAGCTGTAATAATATTTTTTTTTAAGAATTTTATGTACCCAAGAAATTGCATCAGCTCCATGTAATGCAAAACGCTATGTCAGATACAGACCCATACTGGTATAACAAAAAAAAAAAAGATTTTATTAGGGGAAAAAAAGATACTACAGATATTAATGAGTATTTGGATTATGACATTCTGTTGTAAGGAAATATATAGCACTCTCATTTTTGTTCTCTTTAAAGTAAAAGACATTTGGGCAGGAGTTATTATGTGCTAGTTAATATAAATGTTTCTAGAGTTTGTCCAAATTTAAATTTACATTAGCTGCTTTTTTTTAAAAATATATTGTTAGCCTAAACATATTTGTTTTTCTATTTTGAGACAAAAATGTCTGGTGGGGACCATTTTAATTTAATCAAGTGTTTGTCATTATCCTACAAGACGTGCCAAAGTTTAACTTCAAAAGTCCAGCGTTTCATTATGTCAAGACGTAACATGCAGGTACAATGATGTGATCCATGTGAGTGTACTGGCCGTATGTGCCTTGCAAAAAGTTCTCTCCTTTCAGGGCTTTTTTTTATGCAGTAGCTCTCCACTATTATTTTATAAAGTTTTCCTATTTATTCAGGTTTAAAGTATTCTGTCTTGCAAGTATGTCAAAATATGATATAATATGCATAATAATATGCTATTATACACTCTCAGAGTAACCTCATTAGCATTATATTTATACACATGCTCATCCAATTTGAGCAAAACAACAATATACTAACAGAAATTCCAGTTTGTATATACAGTATACTGTATACATGTCATATTTTCACTTACGAATTGTAACGGCAGGTGTGTACCAGACCTAAATAAAACGTGTAACAAAGCTTGTGAATTGCATCATGATGTTAGTCAAAATGAATAAATTATATATATATATATATATATATATATATATATAGTATGATACGATTCAAAGGTGTCATGCACTAGAATTTCATAGTTACAGCTTCATGTAATTTTCAAGCTTTCAGAAGTCAATAATCTTTACAGTGAATTCGACCAGAAGCCGAGGGACAATTCCAGTAACAGTTGACAGTTACCATTAAAAGAAATGGTAAAATATAGCTATTAACTATAAATGTAATATTATGCCTTGCCTTTGGCACTGCTGTAAAGGGCAGAAAGGTGAAAAAATGTGACAGGATGATTTACATCCTCTGGCCTTCAGGTTTACTTGGAACACAGACGTTGGAAATGCCAGTGTAGGCGATGCGCTGTGGGGGAAAAAAACACACGTTTTAATGCAAATCCTATTACAATTTTATGTTTGTAATTCATAACAATACCTGCTATAAAACAACCTTTTTATAACCTTATTTTTTTCTATTACAGAACTGGAGATGCGTTTATGAATGTGTCCAGCAGAGGGCGCTGTTTTCCTGTTTCTCTGCTCTGAGGAGCAGTTGTTTTGTTTACTGCTCGGGTCATTAAAAACAACATTTTAACTACAAAATGTCGTCAGGGTGTTAACAAGGCCACCTGTGAGACTTGGTAATGAACATATTACAGTTAGAGTGTCATCCGGTTGTGAAGTTTGTGGCCCACTAACAGAGCTGCTCATCTTGACTGAAACAAAATCCAATCAATCAACCAATCAATCAACCAATCAATCAACCAATCAATCAATCAACCAATCAATCAATCAATCAATCAACCAATCAATCAATCAATCAATCTCCCTCTCTCTCTCTCTCTCTCTCTCTCTCTCTCTCAATTTTCAATCTTTTAATTGAATAAGCTTTACTGGCATGACAAATATTTGTATTGCCCAAAGCTGTGGTACAAAACAAAGATACAAGACAAAAAAAAAAAATTAAAAAATATATATATATTTTTTAAAATTCCAACACCAATGACAATAGTAATAATAGAATAAAGAAATACAATAATAAAATTGTATTTTTATTTTAATAAAATACAATAGAAATAGGGTAAAATAAAAATATAAATAAAAATAAAAGGAGTCTCTCTCTCTCTTTCTCTCTCTCTCTCTCTCTCTCTCTCTCTCTCTCTCTTACAATTAGATACTTCAGTATGGACCATAATATTATAAAGGTAACATTAATAACCTCACAGCACAATATACAGTGATCCGATCAAACATTAGAAAACACCTAAAATATTACATAAATGCTCAGTGCATTAAAAACTATTCGGTAACCCACGGACTTAGTAATTTCTTATTATCCACTATGTAGATCGATCATGTTCTGAAACATGTTTTCATGTTCTGAAAAAAGTGACATTTACTAGTGTTTAGGCTCATGCACTTCATCCCTCTAGACTAAACATGACTAACTATTAGAGACCTACAGATCAGTAATGACTGCTTGTCAAGACTGGAGAACTAAATTTTATATCTATAAATGACTCAGAAATCAAAGCATTAGTGTTAAGCATTGTGTAATATCATAATGTCCCATCGATGCCATAAGAATCTCAATCTCTCTCTTTCACTCTCTCTCTCACACACACACTCTTAATCACACACACACTCACAGTTTTATGCCATGTTTCCTCTGCATACAAAACACAGTAGACAGAAAAGATTAAATGCTTTCAAAAAAAACAAAAAAAAACAAAAAACATGTTTCTGCAATCTGTCCCTTTCTTTTAGTTTTAACCTTAATTGGATAATGTGTGCTTAGTCTATTTACTTATAGTTTCTCCCCCTGAGAGGCAAAAGTGACGACAGAGTAAACCTTAAACATGTTCATTACCCCCGCATCAGTATCAAACATGTTCATTACTCCTGCATCAGTATTTCACATAAAGTTTCAGTCACTACTGGTGACATGTTATGGATGTATCTGCAAAATAGATTGAAAATAGCAGCCCAAATGGAGATGAAATCTAGGTGGTGTTTTACTCTGTGTAATCACCTGACACAGCGTTGACTGATAAGATCTACAGTCTGGTCTCGAAAGAAATCAGCCACAGTGTCACATCTCCATATCAAATTATTAGGTAAAATAATCAACTTTAAGATGTTTGTCACCAGCAAATAGTCCAATACAGATACCAAAAATGATTTCGTATATGTTGATACCTTTTTTTTTATCACTGAAAGATAGTGGGGGAGGATGCTTAACCCTACTAGCCTATTTATGCCTGTTGCTGATTAAAGATTTATGATGATCTTGGGCACCCATGTGTATATTCACACAAAAGGCAAACATTTGTTGAGAAATCCATGTTGATCGATAATTTTCTATATACTGTATTGATTTTTGTATAGATTTTTTTAGTATGTGATATGAGCACTCTTTTATCATACTTGGTGGATCTGATGAATTGCCAAGTAGTGTGTTTCTGAAAGACCCCCATTCCATCATATTATATTGTTTATTTAGAGAGGTGAACTTTTGCCATGTCCACTTCATATCCTGTTTTCCACCAGTGTATTACTAGTTGCCTCGCACTCTAACTTTGATCCTTTACCTGGGTTGAGCAAACTGCAGCCTGTCTATTCTTTTATTCACTGATAGTTTTCTTCTTGTGTTGCATTTCTACCTACAGTCTGCCAAATCTGTCTGATATTTATAAAAAAAAGAGTGAGATATGTTTTCAATCTTCGTTCAATCTCTTTGCTGAGCTCACTGAGACTTTTTTAATGACATCTCTTGGCATTCTTAAACTTTTTGGCTTTTTCTCTAGCTGACCAATTTTTAGATCTTGAAAAACTAAAAAAAACCAACTAAAGGTTCAGAGAGCAAAATACTATAATTAAGACTCATATTGTGCATGATGTTCAACTGGAATCTGAACAAAAGCACCAGAGTAAAAATAAGTGAATATGTCGAATATGTTGTTTCCAAATGACTACATAAGTTAGATTTAATGCAGGATTTATTACTCCAAAAATGTCATTTGATTGATACATTTTTTGCTTTCCATGTCCAAGTTTTTGACTTCTTGTAGTTGCCAAAATTCACCTAGTAAAAATGTCTGCTTAAGAGTTTTTAAATTAGGTGGGATAATTATGTGACACAGACCTACCCACTGAATCACGTCCCAGTCGCAGGGGAACACCTCTTATCCATCTCATGATGGAACTGACATGACAGTTGCTGAGCTGCTGCAGATCAGCTTGACATTGGTTAGCCACATGGGAGTCAATCTGGCCAACTTTGATGTCTTTAAGTAACTGACACTCCTGTAAAAAAAAATGGAGAGACTTTGTACATGTTTGTATATGCAGCCAAACACCTGGCAGACAGAAAGGCAGACAAACACACATAAGCATAGCTGAATACAGCAAGCACAGCAGGTATTATATGTCCAAACAGCAGACTGAAAGACAGACATGCTCACCCATATGGTTCAGTACAAGCTATCTATTAGACTGAATATCCAGACAACAGTGCAGGTGTAGTAGACATATAAACTTTCCCATTTAATAATAAGGCTGTTTTTTGTCTTTGTCTCTGCCTTGTGTAACATTAGAAGATGAGACGTAGTGGGGATCATTCCAAAATACGTTTTAATGCTTTCTCTCAGGAACAGTGTGTTAAATCAGTTAAATGTCTGCATGCAAACTATTCCCGTCTGCTCTCCATGAAGCAGACGGCCTATTAGTTAATTGGCCATTATGATAATCTGTAGTGTTTAAACAGACTGATTAGGGTTATGCGGTCTGGTTTTTGCGTAATGCAGACAAAAGCAAGAATTTGCTGGTCTATTTTGTGGAAATTCCCCAGAAACACCAGTTGAGTGAATATGAAGCTGGTGATCCTGTAGAGATTTCTTCCAGCCTTCTCCCTGTTGGTCTTAAACACATTGTTATGGCTACCAGTTTGATACAGTATCAAGTCATTTTCTCAAACTTCAAATGTTTTGATCGTATGTGCAAGTGGGAGTGGGGAAGAAGGGGGTTGGTGGTGGTGGTGGTGATAGAGGAGGGGAAAAACGCACAGACAACAATGAATTCCGAGGGATACGGTGATGAAATTGTGATGTAACCGCTACTAACATGTGCCATACATGAAGTTAGCGTGCGCCCCATCATCACTCCGTCTGCGCTTTCGCGTTGCGCGGCTTGGAAAGGCCACTTCTGATTGGCCAGAGCGCAAAACCAACAAACAAACCATCACATAAAGAGCTCCAATTGGGCTCCTGGCGACGTTTAACCTTTCATTTGGATTATTTATCGCTCCTGGAGATATGTATGCAAGAAGTGTTCTTTGGAGAAATCGGAGCTTTGTTCCCATTAAACGTGTGGATGAACCTAAACCCCAAAGCCCGCATGCGTAATAAGTGTAAGTGATGTATATGGGCAGCTGGGCTTCAGAGAAAGAAACACAGAGAGAGAGAGATCGCAGGATCTAAAGGGCTCGTTTAATTCACACGGTCTAATTAATCAGCTGTGAAGTCTAGCAGGCCTACGGGCGCTCAACAACCGTGGATACATGTGCAGCATCAGCTATTGTTTCACGAGACTGTAAGTGGGAGTAAAAAAAAAAAACACTCAATGCACAATGACTGATGCATCCACAGCATGAACTTTAGAGCCGTCAGTGACTGAGGTACCCATGTGTGCATTGCTGACTTTCTCTCACGCTTTGCGCAAACAGGGCGCCCCGGCGGACCAATTAACGCGCGGCGAGATGGGAGAGTCAGCGCTTTCCTGGGAGAAGATCCCCGCACTTCAACAACCATTATTATCTCACTCCCGACCACGTTACGAGCGCACTCGCGAAGATTGCATCAGGTCTGGCTTTTCTTTTTTACATCGCCGAGGCCGAAGAAGCGACTTACGAGAGGAATTACTGTATCACAGGATCTTCAGATGCGCTCCGCTTTGATCCAGGAGACGGTGCGATGGAGAGAGAGAGAGAGAGAGAGAGAGAGAGAGAGAGAGAGAGAGCATGCTCATCCTGACACCAGCAATCAGGTGTAAACAGGAGCACTTTCTCATTAAGTCTGAAAGACTGTCTGCTCCTAATGTCAAAACATGTTAAACGTGCTTTTATGAGTCCATTATGTTATAAAGGAGGCCTTTCCTTACTATTAGAAGTAAAATTGGGTTTCCATGTTCCTTTTGTGGTATAATCAAATGTACATCTTCTGAATCTTTCTTATGTGTTGTTATATCTTAAACAGCAGTTTAAGACACCTAAGGATCTCCTATTTACATTCACGGCATTTGGCAGACGCTCTTATCCAGGTAGGCCAATGTAGTGTTAAGTTAAGTGTAGTCTTGCCCAAGGACCCTTATTGGTGTAGCACAGACTGGCTACCCAGATCGGGAATCGAACCCAGGTCTCTCATACGGGAACCCAATGATGTTACCACGGTACTACACCAACCACTTATGTACCTATAAGTACCTCAGACTATAAAAAAACTATTCAAAAGTACACCATATGCACCTTCCCAAATAAAACATACCCACTAATAGAACAAAAGATGCACCCTAGATCGTACTGCCCCACTGAATAGGAACAGCACAGTCTGGTACCTTTATTTCTAAGGCTCCTTAGTTCAACCTGAGCTTGGTTTACTGTCCGCAATTACATCTCTGAGTTATACATGTTAATGTGCTAATGATTGCATGGGTTTCCTCCATGCTCTTCGGTTTCCTCCTACTGTCAAAATCATGCAGATTTGTGAATTGGCTATGCTAAATTGCCCCTAGGTGCAAACAAGTATGTGACTTGTGTGTGCATGGAGCCCTGTGATGTACTGGGGTGAGCTGTCCTTTCCTGTGCCCAGGATTGTTGCACCCAGCCGTGGCAAAGATAAAGCGGTTGCTATGGAGAGGAATCGGGGCCAAATTGAAATGCAATCACTAGCGTGGAAAAATGTGAAATGCAATACACACATGGCATTGCTTTTCCGTAGTGACATGCGGAAAAGTGCCAAAACGTGAAATGCAATACACACATGGCATTGCTTTTCCATAGTGACATTCGGGATAAAAATGCTGAAATGAAAACAATACACGTAGACTCGTGTTTAGGAAATGAATCGATGAATTTGTATAAGAATTTAATGTAAATCGTCATGAAATGCAATCAACTCGCAACTGTGCTGCATTTCATGGTTTGGTGCTTTGATTGTGGCAAAACAAAATGCAATACAATCACTGTATTTCAGTCCAAACAGTGCAGTGTTTATGCCGCAATGAAATGTAATCATCGTCCAATTGTAGTCTTTTATTGAATTTGGGGTGTATCTGTCAAAGGTAATCACTTGTAGCTGTAACTGTAGCTGTACATTTTTTTAAAAGTGTAAACAAGGGAATCAACAGTCTTATTACTCTAGTTGGGGATGGTGTTGTTACAGATGCCTGCATGCTTTAGAGAGCATGTACGTGTGCTTTACAAGTCACTGCAGTCAGGGGTGAAGACTTCTCTGAAATTTTTAAGTAATGTGCTGAAATTCATTACGAATCAGCTCCAGTTCATGTTCTCTGAAAGCTACTCAACTCTGAAAAGCACATCGTAGTCTATAACAGCACCATCCTTAACTAGAGTATCCAGCGTGTTTATCAGACACACCCTAAATTCAGTAGACGACTGCGACTAGACAGTGAGTACATTTCATTGTGGCATGAATACTGCAGTGTCCCAACTGTTTTGACATGAGTGTATGGTGTTTTGTTTTGGCCCGTTCAAAGCACTACACTGTAAATTGTTGCGCAGTTGTGAGTTTATTGCACTTTGAGATGATTAAATTCTGACACATGCATGCATTATTTTTATTGTGGCCCCTTTTTTCCCCCTCATGCCATTATGGAAAAGCAATGCTATGTGTGTATTGCATTTCACATTTCGCCACTCTAGTGATTGCATATCAATTTGGCACTGATGCCTTTATAGTTGCAGGTTACTGAATGAAGGAATTTCTTCGAGTGTAGGGTAGCCAGGCACTCCATATTTAAAAAAAAAACAGTCCTGTAATAGAGCTTACTTTTGGCATCACAAATTATTCTCAAATATTGTTTAGTAGGCTAAACCAGTTCCCAGCCGTGTGACCTGAAATACCCCCTGTCATTTATATTGTAATATTTTCCCTAAAGACCTGATTCAACTAATCAGGGCAGTGTTTCCCAAAAGCTTCACAACACAAAGACCTTCACTGTATAGTACAGAGTGAGCAACACATAAAGCACTTTCTCTGCCAGTTAGGATGATATTAACTTTGTGGTGCTTTTGGGAAAGCCAACCAAGCTCATTAACAACGCTTCATGATTTCATGACAGTGCAGGACAGAGGGCAATCCAGGACAAAAGCTGGGAATCTGTGGTTTCTCCTGACTGTTTCGTATTATAGCTTATTATTGGTGTGCACTATGTGCAAAATATAATTTGTATATACTGGAGCATGCCAAACATACACACTGCAGAATGCTCATACATATATACGTGGACAGTCATAGGCTTGTAGTTAGGGAACAGGCCTTGGGACCAGAAGGCTACTGATTTGAGCCCTGAGACCAAGAAGACTCTACTAAAGTGCCCTTGAGCAAGGCACCCCCAACTGGTCCCTGGGTGCTGTGGATAGGGACTGCCTACTGTTCTAGGCTTATGTGCTAACTGTTCCCTAGAGTGTGTGTTTCACCGCATGGATGGGTTTAAATGTAGAGGTTAATTTCACTGCATGGTACTCAAAAGTGTAGTTCACTTTCACTGTATGTGCTAAAGGCATACTGGCATTAAAATATGTTGCACTTTTTTGTGTTTCAGTAACAGTGTAAAGCATTTACTTGGCACATTTTGGATGCTGATGTGAAACCAGGATGCTGTTACATTTTGGAATTTTTAAACATAAGAAGTAAGATCTGTTAGGGCTTTTTTTTTTTCTATTTCTATTTCTATTGATATGTCAGAGATTTATCCTGCAGTAGTTGTCACTATGTTGAAAAAAATGAATGAGATTTCCAACTCTCTTTTATAAACATGTCAGATGAAAAATAAGATATGTATGGCACGATCTGTAGTGGTCACAAGTTCATGGGATATGTAATTCGGGAAAGGGGAGGGCGATGACGCAGGTTCCCAACCCCGGTCCTGTAGTACTCCCTGTACATTTTAGTGTTCCCTGCTCTAACACAACGATTCAACTAATCAGCTCATTAACATGCCTTGTTGAAAAGGGTGAATCAGATCAGAGGAAAAGAGTAATTTTAGGACATGTGATGTAGGTTATTTCTGTTCTCAGAAGACGCAAGTGTGTCTGAAGTATTCGCCTTGACTTTTAGCTGATGTTTATAGACAACACAAGGCTGGTCTTGTATAACCAATAGAATGTCTGATATACAGCCTGATATGTAAAGAATAATGTGTGTGGAGACAAAGGCAGGCAACACTTATCAAAGTCTACTTGTTGCAGCTGTAAAGTTAGGGAAGCGGTGGGGGGTTGTGGGGGGGACAAGACATTTTTGAGGGAGTGACACTTCTTGGAGTTGAGAGGCAAAGCTGTTAGAAACACGGGCCGGGAGAGGGAGCAAATCCCATCGCAAATCCCATGGCAACAGCAACCAGAAAACAGGTCTAAAATAGGGGGCAGTGTTCGCTATTGCTATAGCAACAGGAAGACGTAGCTCCTTCAATCAGCTTTAGGATTTGCTGAGGCTGGAAAAACAAAGACTGATTCTTTGTTATTAAGCATGATTAAAACCTTTAATAGGATGCAGACTTGATTTGACCCGACAACCCCAAAGGCACAGCCTGGAACTGGATTCAGGGAGAGGTTCAGGGGCAAAACTGACACAAACGTGTAACCAGACCCAGTTATTATAGATTTACATCACTCGGTGTAAAAAACACACAAACGCAGTAATTCAGTAGCAGCATTACAAAGTCGAGGCAAGGAAACAATAGTGTGTTATTAGAGTGAAAGTATACAGGTGCTGTTAACATTATACGCATGCGCAGAATGAACGTCCAGACGAGATTGTATATAACAACATAACAATATATATGTATTTGTCTTTATGTGTGTGTGTGTGTGTGTGTGTGTCAGTAGCATGAAAACTGTTATAACAGAAAACCAGATGTTGCTGAATAGCATATATCTTAAATAAACAAGACAAACAACAAAATCGACTAAATCTGGACTTTTATTTCAGGATGAACCGATCACTAGATTAAAGCATGCTCCTTGTCATCGAGTTAATAAAAAACTACATGCAGTGTTTTTATTTATAACCTATAGAAATATACACAACCCCCCTCCAGCCTCCACTAATGATCTCAACTCGTCCTTATGACACCTTATAAACAGGAGTAGACGCACTGTTATAAGACTAAAAAAAATAAAACCTGCAGGACAAAGGAAATCAAAGAGAAACAATGAGATGCTCTGAAAAAGTTGAGCCGAAAGAGTCGGAAAAACTTCCAGCACTGGTTTACTCTCGGGATGTTTACGTGGAACATGTGCACGGAGAATGAGCCGTTGGATGAAACGTCCCAGTCGAGCCAGCCAATCACAAGAGCGCAGGGCAGGACGTTGACCAATGACAGCGCGGCGGTTTTAGCGTATCCAGCCAATCAGCGCGCAGCTTGCAGCGCTGATGCAACTAAGCTGCAACAATAGCCTGGTATCTCCTGGGTAGCAAAAAGTGTTCTTCCTCCATGTGGCAAATTAAATAGTCCCGTTGAATCCATACATCGCCATCTGACGTCTAGTTTTCCTGTCTTTCTTCAAAAGCCACGCAGGAACTACATAACAGATATTCAGTACACCTGGAAAATGATACCAGTTCTGAGCAGGCGTTCGGGTTTCAACGTGTACGCCGAGCACTCGTTAGACTTGTTAAAGTGCGTAGACTTATAGACATATACAGTGTGATGTTTACTATGGCGGAAAGTCTGCGCAGTCGGGGCGGAGGGATCTTACAGGAGCGGCGCATGAGCGCATGACGCAGCCGGTTGCTAGGTGTGGATGACCTGATGATGATGCTTTCACTCAATTAAGCTTATTCTCAGTCATCAACTCCATCACAACAAAGCGAGAGCAGCTCCACTTCTGTCCTGGCCACTCCGAGGGAGACATGGCTTTTTGATTCAGCTATCGCGTCGACTCCTCACCAAGCGCCGTGCTTTGCTGTAGCAACGCACCCCAAACTCAAAAACATAATGGAGTAAGTGGAAACTTGTTGTTACTTTTCTTTTAGTTGCTTTTCAGGAGGATTTGTTGCACTTCTGCACGCTTTAGATCTTATCCAGACCTAGTGACACTTTTTAGATACAATAAAACAGCCAAATTTGGTTACTTTAGTCACTTTTAATAGTTCATTCAACTGTTGACACTGATCAATGGCTTTGTTTAGTTAACTTTAAATCACATCTTGATCATCTTATGACTTTTATTTTTATGCATAATAAGAGCACAAAGGCATTGCGACACTGCTGTAGGCTTGCTGGAGTTGGCTGTTTGCTGTGTTGTGTACTTAGTAGAAAAAAAAGTAAAAAGTGAACTTTGGACTCTTAACAGTTCTTGCTTTCTAAATGGGTTCTGCCTAGAACCTCAAAGTTGTGCATGACAGACTGTTTGATGGTTCTATTAAATATTAGCTGTACCAAAAAAACCCCTACAGCAACAGCTCAAAATCTAGAGATGAAATGACACTGCATACTTTCTGCTACACTCATGTTAAGTGACCTTGTTTTGCTCAGCTATATGCATGACAAAGTAGGTTTTTGTTTGCTGCTTGACAACTACATGATATAACAAAGAGCGGAAGAGTTCAGAGCTTGACACCTTGCATTACGTCATTGCCTGCACCCCACGTGCATGTCCAGTTTGTGGTCCTAGAAAATGCACTGACTTGTGCATGTCAGTGTATCTAAGAGGTTTTCCTTCTGGCTCTGATTCCTGATCATGACCGTAATGATGCTGTGCTTTGTGCATGACTGCGTTGGTCAAGTTTACAGTCAGCAATGTGAAGTGTGCTTTTGTTTTAAAAAAATTGTATTTATTTATTTATTTTTGGTGGTGGGGGTGGGGGGGGTGTCTTGGATCAGAGTGTAAACAAATGCGTTGTAGAGTGTGCTGGATGGTATGAATGTATTTACATAAATACCAGGCTCTTGTGTGTGTGTGTGTGTGTGTGTATCTGAGTCTGGATGATTATGATGTATTACACTCGAAAGTGCTGTCTAATTAGTGAATGTCCAGATAAATTATATAATACTGTCATTTAAAGTATCTTTGTTTGTGACTGTGCTCAATACGAAGAGCAGGAGGTTTATTTGGCACAGATTGAGCATCTACTTGGTTCACTAGGATCTCAGCTGAGACTATTAAGTGGGCACAGGAGACAGAGATGGAGAGAACAGGTCTAGCGGTAGCCTAAATTGGTCCCCTGACAATCACAGATGTTTCCTGAGTGATGCTGAAATGAAATGGGTCATTTACCTCATCAACGTCTAGTGTAATTGTGATTGATGTATTTCTCGAAGATGCAAAAACTGTTTCCTGGTGTCATCAAAGGCTTTGTGTATATCGACAGCACTGTGATGGTCGGAGGAGGAGGAAAGCCCTTTGAAAACTGGGGATTTCTCCGGATTATTTTCTCTGAGATGGTTGCACGAGAAATACATATACATTTTTTTTGGTGATTATATCCAAGTCTTCTGAAATTATGCGAAGTTTTCCGTTAGTCGTCTCTGATCCATCTCCCCTCATTTCTTTAGGTTTCATAATGCGTACCCAGCCCTGTTTTCTGTGGCTCAACTCAGTAACGACACAATCGTGCACCACAAGCTCGGACAGTTGAATCGTAGAATCATCACACAGAATGATGGCAATGTCAGCGCCCATATGGAAGGCTCTACTTGGATGCCCGGCAGACCCCCTCGCTCTCTCTCACCCACAGGCTAACCACAGCCAATTGGAGAGGCGCAGAGGGGAGGGGCCAGAGGAGAGCCAGCACTTAATTGGTGAGTTGCAGTGAGTACAGTTTTTTATTTTCCCAGTTTCAGGTGGGCACCGCACTGCAGCACATTTTCTCCTCCTTGAACAGTGAGTAAAACTACCAATGTGTGTCTGTTTTAAAATGTTTGTGGTGTACATTTGAACTGTTTTGGGATAAAATAATGCTATCGATTTGAATGCTTGGTATTTATGAACTATATCGATCATGCGGTATCATTATTATTATTATTTTTTTTACAAAATCTTGAAATCAGAAACATTATATTGCGCACATGATGTTTTTTTTTATTTGTAAATTACTTGTATATTTTTATTTTTCTTGTTATGCATCCGATTTCCAGGTTTTGATTATTTTCTCTTTCCCAATAGGTGATGGTCTCAGTGACTGGATGACGGAAGAAGTGGATTTCTCCTCATACCTCCCAACCCCTCACTCCTCTCCCTCCCCCAATGCATCCCTTCCCCCTTCGCCCCTCCAGCATGACATCCAGGTGCCCTCGGATTTGGAGGTCATGACATCTCTACTGCAGGAAGAGCTTGCTCAGCTGGAGGATTACTTCCTGTCTGACCCGCTCCCAGAGAAAGTCTCCAAACTGGGCAAATGCGATAAGGGGCCACCACCAGTGGGCCCCTCATCATACTACCAGTTGCCCTATGCATCATATTCTGCTTCTAGCCAATCAGAATCTAGCCCCCTACTTGTTACCCTAGCAACTGGGGAACTAGACCTGCTGAGCTTTTGTGGGGGTCCCATTGGCCGATCAAAGATGCCTAGACACACCCCTTACGGTTGCAGCCGCCCCAATGCCAATGTTTGCAGCCGCAAGAGAGTTTCTGATGGGGTGAAGTCAAGTGAAGGCTATGAGAATGGCATCTGGAGTTCCAAAGGAAATACCTCAGGTAACTCAGCTGTTGCGCTGAATGGTAGTTACAGCTGTGTGGAGGATGAACGGGTGGTGGGCAAAGGGTACTGCTTGGGCAGTGCGGTGGAGATCCGAAGATGTGCCATTTTACCCAAAGAAGAAAAGAACTGCCGCTACTCAGACGAAGCCATCGGTATAAGCAAAGTTGTTAGCAGCAGCTATGGCTTTGGTGCGCCCATTCAAGTCCCACACAAAAAAGAAGACATGATGATGTATGGTGTCAGAGAAGTCAACATGAATGAAATGGATGAAAGTGGAGAGATGGAGATGATAAGCGAAGGCAAAACATCCATTGGTGATGTGGTCAAGGTTAACATACCCTGGAAGACCGAGTCCAACGACGGGTGCTATCTTCAAGGAAGATCCCATGAGGAGACCTACCACAACTTCCTAGGGTCAATCAACGAGCCAGTAAAAGCAGAAGGTGTTGAGATGCATCGTCAACACGGCGACTATCACTGCAACTTTCTGGAAGGTCAAGGCCCTGACTGCTTAAATGGAGACAGACACGGACACGAAATGGGTGCTCATTGCCCCAGAGGTGTCTGTGCACTGAAGGAAGAGCCCTGCATTGTGAAATCAGACCTGGATGGCTCCCTAATGGAAAACAATCAAGGAGAACGTAAACAGAAGAAGAGAGATCAAAACAAGACAGCAGCTCACAGGTATAGCCTTTATCCCTAGCCGGCAGTACCGTAGTATCATTACGATCATTGGCGTGTATGTTAGATTAATAAGCAGAGATATGTGGTGGATCTTTTTTGTAGCATTGTTTTTTTTCGATTTTTATATTTTTTTTAAATAAGATTATTAACATCGTAAAAGAAATCTTTACAGGCCGAAATGTATGAGGCCAGACGCATAGGCGTAGAACATGCATTTCATAGCAAAATGACTAAAAAAACTTTATGCAGGAGACATAATAATCAGCGATATCAACATTTTAAAACCTTCTACTTCCTTCAACAGGTATCGGCAGAGGAAGAGAGCGGAGCTGGACTCGTTGGAGGAGCAGCTTCATGGCCTGGAAGGACGAAACCGAGAACTTCGAGACAAGGCTGAATCGGTGGAGCGAGAGATCCAGTACGTGAAAGACCTTCTAATCGAGGTGTACAAGGCCCGCAGTCAACGCCTAAAACAAGAGGCCAGCGCCTGAGCTGAACTTGGTAGCTTGACAATTGATGATTGTCCTGCAAGTAGAATTGATAGTGCTCTAAATATGGATTGGAATTTAAGTTGGAATGATTTCTGATCGATTGTCTTTTTTTCCTCTTGTTTTTGGATAGGGGCGGGAAGGTGTACTCTTGCACGTTATGTTAACCAATTATTTACTTTTCGTTACAAACTGACAAGTCCAACAACAGCTGCAGCACAAACTTCCACTTTTTTCAATTCCAACTCAAAGTCAAATAAATATGCACTGTGATTCTGTCATGGGTTAAATGACAGTTGGCTTTTGTGTGGGCCTCCTTTTTTCCAAGAATAGATAAAACGGGTCCTATTTTCATGTCCTTTTCGGAATTGATGTTAACACTGAACAGAAAATCAAATGAAGCACATTATTTTTAGTTTACACGATGCTATAACTTAAGATCATGACCTGCACAAATTTTTAATTTAATAAAATGCTGAGATTTGTTTTTCTTTTGTTGAAATTATTTATGAACTGTTTCATGGTTTGTATCACTTGGCAATAGCATAATTCTTCCATCAAAAATGAAGCACTAATATCAGTAAGCAATGTTTTTCCAAACCAATTGACTTTCAGGGGAATTACTCTTTTGAACATAAATATTCCCTCAGGAATAACAAGCCTGAATTCTTATTTTTTCATTACATCCCCAGTATAGGTTAGTCCTGCAGCTCAGGTATGCTATCTATGTCCAAAGTCACGGAAGTATGTCAGTTTGTAACTTGATGCTGAAGATACAGCACTGCCTAATAATGTTATGTGTGTCAAGTTCATAATGTTTTAGTCTTGCATGCCTAAGATTTCATGGCTTTTCAATGCCTTTGTTCTTTCTTTTGGTTTGAACGAGATGTTAAACATTACAGCCTATCTCTCTTGCTGAAGACCTGTTATATATCCACTTTGCTTAGTCATTTCATAGAACGAGTGGCATTTTTTGAGTTCACAAACTACTGTTTGGCCCAATGTCTCTGCTGTAATTGCGAAAACAATCAGGGTTTGTGATTTTATAAGGCTTGTTTGATCTGATTTAAAATGGTGTCCTAGTGGGTAGCACAAAATAAAACAAATCTTTATAGCTCAACAGCATTTTTTATATTTCCACTAGAATGCTTGAGATGGCTTAAAAACTTTTATTTAGCTTGAGCTCAAATGTATGTCCTTCCTAGCAATATTTATTCAACATTTTCATTCATGTAATCTAACATTAATTGCAAATACAGTTGCGTACATTAAACATGAATTTAGGGGGTTTTATTTTTAAAGTCTGTGTATCAAATTTATGTATCCAGCTAAGCAGTCTGGTGAGATTTTGTTTTATTTGATATGCGCACATATGGCACCACAAGGAAAGGAATAATAATCCAGACACAATTAGATCTTTTTTCTTTTCTTTTTTTTTTTTTTTTTTTCAGTTTACTCATAAACGTTTTAATTAAACCTCCATGTGTACCTTAAAACCTAGCAATACCTTTATTTTCTTAAGCCTTCTGAATACGTAGCCTAGCACAGACACTGAGAGAGCTAAGCGCCTTATCGAATTTCAATCTGCTTTCCTCTTGGCGGTATACAATCATGTTTCTGAGAAATGAGCAGACTTGTGGTGTGTCATCTTGTGAAGCTGATAAATGTTGGATCTCATGAGCTACGTGGCTGAGCCACGTTGTTTTACACACGTTCACACCAGCTGAAAGACCAAGACCAGACATTTCGATGCGTCATTTTTTTTCCAGGTGATCGCGTTGTGTTTTCTTGTCATTAATTTTTGATTCCAATAAAGTGATTTGTGTAAGCAGTAATGCATCTCCAAACTGATGACTTTACCAGCAGATTGGGGGAAAAAACTCGATGTTTGTTGGTGATGTTTTTGGGGTGTGTGAGGGGTGGGGGAGACTATAGACAAGTGCTGGCTTGAAAAAAAAAAACCAAAAAAAAAAAAAAACCGAAACAAAAACGCCGGACTGCTGATCTAAAAATTATAGAAATATACAATAAAAACACGAATTCTTACAAATTTTAGGGGTTTCAAGTTTTTTTTTTTACATTTTAAAAATAATTATCAGATGAACCAGTATTTACAAATCAGTTTTCATAATTATTAGGCTCTTTATTCCCTCCTTAATTTTATTTATTTAGTTCTTTTTTTAAAAAAAATAAAGAAATACGGCTTTTTTTTCTCGAGGAAAATAACTGGAGGCGTAAAAAAAGAAAACCTAATCCTTTCCCCAAATTTTTCCATAGATTTACTTAAAATTTAGCACTAAATACTTCCCAAAACATATAAAAAAATTTAAATATTTTTGCGAATAATTTGTGATTCACATAGGAACGAAAAGCATTTCTAAACCCTGATCAGCCCGTTAGTTTTAAAGGTTTATGATCAGTCTAAATCCTCATTAGGCTGTGCGCCAGACGCGCAGTTTATCTTAACAGACTGTGGACATGTTTTTATTACCTACTGTGTGAGCAGTTCGTTATAAACCTGCTTACTGCACCGGCAGCCTTCATCTTCTAACCGTTCTCTCTCTATAAACACACACACACACACACACACACACACACACACACACACTCCCTCTGTCGCTCTCTCTCACACACACACACTGAACTGAAATAGCACACTGACAAAAATGTTCCTCCCTCCGTTCTTAAAATAGGCAGTGTGGAAATAGCCAATATTTTCCTTTTAATATTAACCTGAATAAATGAGTCTTAAAGAGAAAAAATAAAAAACTGAATAAAAGTGACTATAGAAATCTGCTCTAAATGCGGCTGCGGTGTTAATTAACATCACCACATTCCCGAGCGTATCGTTTTTTTAAAAAATCCGTTTTTTTACATTTATATTTGACAAACCTCACATTTCTATAAAGCTTTAAAAAATCATTGTAGTGGTAAAAATTATACAATATCTAGTCTACATGTTTATGACCAGCCGAAACTACACTACACCGACCGGCACTTGAAATTTAAATAAATCGTATTTAATGTTGTATTTTATTACGGTTAATTATTTTTTATAAACAACTAAGTAAACAGACTGAACACTTTCTAAAGGGGAACACCAGAAAACAAGACTTTGGCACTTTTTATTCAGTAAATACGACTAAACAGATTCCAGCGCACACAATACAATACCGACATGTCTATATCCTATTTATTTATTTTAATCTGAACCAAATATTTCACCATTACAGTTTTTACATGCTTGTAATGATATAAACTAGAGGCAGCCTAATTCCAGGAATTGATGCCTGTGTGAAATGTTGAATGATCTTTAGAAACTATGATGTTTTTAATGACCTATTTCTAGAGTTTTCTTCTTTTTAGGAAGAAAAAAAATATAAAAAGATCATATACTCTGTATAACCTAAAACACATCCAAAGCCTATATTTTCTGCTGTTTCATTCAATATCCAAAAAGTAAAAATAAATAAATAAATAAATAAGAGATTTCTCTTCTACAAAATAATTTATTAAGCGTTTATGGTGTTTCAAAATCTTCAACATCTTCTGCAATTTACAAAAAGTCACATTTAATAAAAAAAAAAATGCTATCATAAAAAATACAAATAAACATTAGAGTGCATGCTAACAAATCAGTTTGGACAGACAGGTCTCCAGATAATGTCCTTGTGTCCTAAATGAACATTCTTAGTGTTTCATGAGTATCATTCTACAGAACTGTGCAATGCTGATGATTTGTATTTTACAACTACACAGTTTAGGGCTAGTGTCAGTCTAAATCACATTGTCATAGGGATTACATACGTTACTGGCTTAATTCATGTACAAGACCAAACTCACCCACTTTTCTGTAAACAAAACAAACAATCAAACAAACAAATACACAAACTGTACAGGTAAAATACCTGACCTTAAAGTAACTGAGAATGACTCTCAGTGACAGAGTAACTCAATGACACTTTAATTATTACACAAGAGTTTTATTAATAGCACTATTTTTACCCCGTGTTGAGTGTTAAATTGCATGTTTCGCCTCTGCTTGACCCATCCATCTGTAATTGCTCTGAAGTGAAGAACTCTGGGATATTTGGTGGAGTTTGAGCTTAGCATCAATGGACTTCAGAGCCTTGTGGAGAAAGCAGTTAGAATACGAAAGTAAGACATGCTGGTAAGGAGTTTTCACTTGTTGTTCTCCAAGTCCCTCAGCACAATTGTCAAAATGATGCAATATTTCTCAAACGTGTCTGCACACTGTTCGTTTCGTTAAAGTATTCCGGGGGTAAGTGTAATTGTTATGGGGCTGCACTGATCATAGCGCAATAGTTGTGCATTTTATTGCTAATGCACATTAAATTACTGTGCTGTATGTTTACTTCATAATAAGGCTAAAACATGGAAATGGATTAAATTACTATTACTTGTTTTTTTTTGTTGTAATAATTATGCAATACAAGCATGAAAATACAAACCCACAACTCTCACCTGCTGCAGTGTGTCCTGTTGACTAAACACACACAGGGTGGACAAAGCTTGTCGGCGCACTGCATGATGGGAATCGGTGCGGGCGAGGCGCAGGAGTTGATGGGGAGCATCTGCACTTATCAGTGCTCTTTCACCTCCGGTAATCGCAGCCATACTCTCCAGAATGATGCAGCCTTGTCGTCGAATGACAGCATCAGAATCTGAGAGGAGAGAAACTGCTGGGGATGCTGCTCCCATGGCGACTTTGAACCACTCCTCCCCCTCTATACAAGTGCTTAGAGAACTTAAAGGAGAGCTGAAGTCGACCTTTGACCGTTGTCTGATACCCTCAACTCTTAACTTCATTCTCTCTCTGCCTGTTACTGCTGGAGCACTGATTGTTCTCCGCCTGCATTCAGTGTTATCCTGTAAAAGTTGGGATCTCTCTGATGTGACTTCAGGCTTTCTCATCAGACCTAGCCACTTTACCGTGGCCTTACAGGCACTTCTGCGTACTGATGGTGCAGAATCAGACAAGCGACTTAGCAAATCCATAAACACTGCTGGTTCAACGGTCCAGTTTGGTCCTGCATTTGATCTGGGAGAGGTCTGTCCTAAATCTGGCTCTAGGCAAGTCAATAAGTTGCAGCCAGCTGCTCGGACCCCATCGTCATGGTGACATAGGATAGCTCGAAGCACGACTGGGTCTACAGGCACTGCAGAGAGGGCTGAACCAGAAGTCTGACAGAGCAGAGTCAGAAGCTGCACTGCACACCCAAACATGGATTCAGTCTGCAACAGCATGGACAATAGAGAACTTGCCGTCCTAATTTCGGGCTGACTTTTGACCCCTAATGCCTTAGGACAATCCTTAATTACAGCAGTGCGATCTACGCCATTTTTAGGGTGCTCTAAACTGTCAATAATCCAGCTTATGTCACTCTTGTAATGTGCTGTGAGATGGTCTGAGAAACCTGTGTGAAACTCCAGGCTGTCTAGAAACTCCACATCATCACTTTGTTGATCTAGACTATCTTGAAGTTGTTCTGTGCAGAGAATTTTTAGATCTTGCTTGATCTTTGAATGAAAGCCTCTTTCCATCACCTTCACAGATGTGTTTTTGGAATGCTGGGAGCGCACGTTAGGAGGATCCATCTTGTCCCTACTTTTATTTATACTCCCTCTTACGTCTCTGGTTGTCTTGGGGTTAACTCTTACCATTTCTAACTTTTTTCTATGTGGGGTACCATTATGTATTGGCTGTTCTGCTACACTTCCAGATTGTTTAAAGTTATTTAGGGTCTGGTCTAATGGTGCACTCTGGGGAAGAAACCCACAGTCCTGGGCTGCTGTGATGAAGCTTGAAACAGCATACTTAGGGAAGGACAGGCAAAGACGCCACAACAGTGAAAGCGGGAGCTCTAAAACAGCAGGGGATTGGAGTTGAATCACCTGGAAAAGCACACACAGGTAGAAAAATGTTAAGAAATGAAACCATGTATACCTTACAAAACTTTGCTGTAGAATGGTGTATTTACTTGCCTTTACTAAGCCTTTCACTATATTTAGGCTTTGATACGAGTCGAGAATCGCCGCCATTTTCTCCTGGGGCAGCTCCAGAGCAAACGGAAAGCACAGTAACTGGCAGCTCATCATAGCTAGACTATTCATATCAGAGCCGCCCCACAGGAGACCCCTTTTATGTGGTGCTGAGCTGCTAAGAATGAGAGCACGGAGGCAGGTCACCAATTAACATGTCTAAAATTAAGTTCATCTTACCAGGAGTAGTAAAAAGTCTGGAGATCAACTGACCTAACAGCAGTCAAGAGATGGCTGAGGCTGCGAATAAGTTTTTTGTTGTCATCAAAAAACAGGAACAGGCAGTAATCAGGCTCATTGGAGAAAGCGATCAGAGTTATATATAAAAGGACAGAGAGACCTAATAGGAGCAGAGAACTGACTTAAAATGTAGTTCATGGTTTATAGTACTGATCTTTTTTATTCTGCAATAAATATATATATTTTTTTATTTTACCGTCTTCTGAGAGAAAATCAGGTTTGGATGCTGTGCTTTCTAGAATAGTGGCAACTTTAGTCCACAAGTGACACCAAACCTCAGAGTTCAGAAAATTATACTGAGTACTGCTTTCACTCTGAAATCGAAAGGAAAATCTGTTTATTATAATGTCAAATTGCTAAAATTTTACAATATTATAATAATGATTAGGTGATGAAATTTCACAAAATATCCTGGGTGAAATTACCTCAGAGAGAAAATAAAGAATTAATGCCAGGACACCGTCGCACATGCCCCAGCCGGGAGGTAAAGGGTAATGAGGCTAAGACACAGACAACAAAAACATTATGACTCCCAGAACTTATACAAATCTTGCAGCATAAATAAGCATGACCTTTAAATATTATGGTAGAAATCCATGTCTGTACCTTCTCTGGTCCTGACAGTAGATTCTTCAGAAGAGCAATAAGTCTGTCCATGTGGATGTTAACACACACACTGTAGTGAACAAACAGACTCAGGACTGCAGCTGCTTGTGGCTGGATGAGATAAAAACCCAGAAATGCACCGATCCATAATACTGTTGGTTAATTATTAATCAGATATCAGTATCAGTGATGAAAAATGGTGAAAATGTTGCTCAATACAGGAACTTACAACCAGTGCATTTGGGTCAGATCGGAGAAATAGTGATATCAACAGCTGGCACAAATCCTCAGCTCTAGTGAGAGAAGTAATTATTTATAAGATAACAAATTAACAAGATAATCTAATTACTCATAGCCATCTGTGCACATAAAACAGGGCTCTGTAAAAAAAAAAATGTTAGTGTTTTTTCTTTATTTAAATACATTATTTTTTTTTACATAAATCCTGTAAACATTTATGCATGATTTAAAAAATATATCTTAACAATTATATTAATAGTACTTAAAATCACTTAAAATATCAAAGTAGAAGAAGGCAGTTATTAGTCAGAGAAAGTAAAATCAGACCTCTTCTCTTTCATTTGCCAGTCTGGCTGGTTCTCCCAAATCGGCAGAAGCACAGCCATCAGCTCCGCCAGCACCTTCTCACTCCACGGCTTCTGCAGTTACAACAAATTATGAGAAATTAATCTCATTACACAATATTAATAATATTAATATAGCAATGATAACAGTATTTATCAGTGTTTACCAATGAAATGTAATTTCCTTTCTGTAAACAGTGGTAAACCAATGAAATCTACAACAATTCTACTGATTAACATCATTAAAGAACAAAAGCCAAGAAAAACATGAATAAAATCCAAACCCTGGATGAATAATAATTCTTCTAAAATCTGATCAGAAAAAAATGGACCCAAAATTTTGAGAGGTTTACTACAGTATTTAACAATCCTTTATAAGAACTTAATTATTTAACTTCAAGCATGAGCCATTTTATATTACATGATTTAAAACAAGTCTTAAGAAGGTTAATTTTTTTTTTACTTCTATTGTGGTAAATGTTTCATGTACGATTTGTAATGCAGACCATTATTCTGAATAATGATGAATAGTAATTATTATAAACCTGTAATTCATAACTTTATTTCTCTCTCATGTTTTTCTGTAAACACCTTTATGAGACAACACAGAAGACTGGAATGATTTACTATATAATAAACATTTTTAATATGAACAAAACTGCACCTCTTATTTAATAACCAATTTTCAAGCTAAAAGAGCCAATTTTGTTACTAAGGGTAAAGTTAGGATCATGTTCAGGGATTTCGTTAATTGACATAAAACTCCCAAACTCACAATAACATAAAAAAAAACAATAAAGTTGTTTATGTATGTATTTATACATACATGCATACATACAAAAGTGGGACAAATTAAAGGAAAGTGTGTTGTTAAGCTTCAGTGTGTCTTAGAAGAGATGCAAGTCTCTGAAATTGAGCTAAAGTAATAAAAAACTATTTCTTGTAAACATTTTCAGTCAGTTGGTGTTTTCATGATGATGGCAGAGAATTCTGTCGAAATCTTATGTGCTTTAATTTGATGTACACTGTTTTTATTTTTATGAAAGCATTCAGACACGTCTCATGACCTGTGCATGTGTGTGCAGTCATTCTGAAAACATCAGCATAAAAATGTCTTCATTTTTCAATCAGTGATCAGAACATTGTTATGAAATACAGTGATGCTGTAGTCTAAGTTTGTATTTATTTATTTTTTTCATTTATTTTGTCCGGTCTGTATATATTAAAATCTGACTTAAGTATGGTATTGTTTTTAAATATACCATATATTACCAAATATATGACAGCTATATTGTGTTCTCTTACCTTCATTATTTCAGAACTGTTAAGCATCACCTCAATCAGACTAAATAAAATGTGAAGCACATCTATCTCCTCACTAATTCTCCTGGCAGCCACAGGATCAGTGTTCAGGATAAGATTAGTGAGAATCTTTAGGAGCTGAAGAATAGTGGAAGGCTCGTCCAAATTTCCACTTATGAGCTGTGGGGGGAAAAGGAGCTACAGTTTAATTTATAATACATTTAACACTGTGTGGTTCTTTTTTTGTCAATTACTACATTTGCCTTTTGGCTTGAGGCGACTCCAACTATAGCACAGTATTTACAGCAAAGCCCCTGATGATAATTAAGTATAACCAACAAGACTTTCATTTAATTGAAAAATAAAGAGTAATTTCGGTTTGCCTGCTCCTTGCATCTGAGAAGCTTGTTCTTCAGTTTCTGATAGATGTGGGGATCCATAGGCACAGGCATGTGATCTGTCACTTCAGGCAACTGCTGCCACTCTTCATCACTGTTAACATCTTGCTCCTGGGTGAGGTGCAGAGGGACACATTAAGAGAGAGAGGTATTGTTTTGTTCAAGTTTATTGCAGTTTCACCAAACCTACTTACAAGCTGTTTTTGCCTACAGAACTGGCATAGACTGAATGTTTTTTGTTTTTCTCACCATTCTGTATAAACAGTACAGACTGATGTATGTGAAAATCTTTCTGAAATAGCAGCCTATCTGGCCAAGGTATGAACAACCCTGTCACCCTGATATAATATGTATCCCTATTCTAATATTTGTATGCTGTTACGCACTGCATTGCTGCTGCATGATTGGCTGATTAGATAATTGTATGAATGAGTAAGTGGACAGTGAGTGTATAGTTACTAAATGATTAAATATGCAAAAATTTTAAAGTATGTTTGTGTGTATCTGAGTCATTCACATTTAAGATTAAGGTCAAAAGGACATCAAGTGCTAAAAAAAAACAGTATGTCACAATCTTTTAGCTGTAAATTAAAATTTCTCTTAAAAAGTTCATAACAATTTAAAACCTCATTTTCTTTTTGTTCTCTAAAGCTGGTGTGTCCAGGTCTGGAGCGTCTGACAATCAGCCTCGGTCCCACTTCCACTGATGGAAACTCTTTCTCATAGTCTCTGCTGATGGGGCCCTTGCACGGAGACGAACTCACCCTGAGGACACCACAATATAAAGCATATTTTGCTCAGTTTTATAATTTTATGAATTATTTGAGATTCCTCTTTTAAAATCAGTAATGTTTTTGCTGTGTTTCTGGTGCAAGTTGCAATTTTTTAAAGATCTTTTTTTTCATGTTACATTCAAATTCAGAGCACAAATGCTACCTGGCAACACCAATGTTATTGGCTTGATGCTGATTGGCTGGTGGATGAGCTGAATTTCTACACACTGTAAAGGTGCTGCCCAATGAATGGTTGCTGGTGGGGGCTTCTCCAGCCAGGGCAGTTTTGGTGCGAGGTTGGCTGTTAACAAGCGCTTTCCCATTCTTTATGTGGTCCTGGAAAGTCAAAACACACCACTTGTGCTTAAAGGTCCTCACATCCAGCACCCCACAGTAGTAAAATTAACTTTAGAGGAACATAAAACTAGATACTCTTCTTTTACTAAATCACATGGAATATTTTCCCGATAAATATTTTACTTGTTTTTTTTCTTTTCTTGTCGATATTTTGATTTGGTTTGATTTCTATAATGTGACATCACTATCAAAAAGACCATGTCCTCAGAGTGATCCCTAACATGTAAATAAGTCAATGGCAAAGTCTGTAGATATTCTATGAATTTTCTGTCATATATTACATACAAAGTATCTGCAGTTATCCTAAAGTTATTAATGACCCTGTGAAATGAAATTTAAAAACAAACTTAGTGACATAAATATAAAACCACAACACAGAGTTTATATGGATATACAACAAGACAAAATAGAAAATTTCTTTTTAATAGAGGTCACTTCAGAAAAGACAGCTGTCATAGTGTACAGTGCGTATTCGAATTATCGGAGGCACCATTAAGTGTATTTTATTTAATTTTTGTTATTTCCTCAAATTGACGACTGTCTAGCTAACACTAGCATCAGTTCAGTACAAGCCCTTGCATCATGCAACACTGACTCTGTATTATCCAGTATGCGTGAGAGAAGTAGAGTATGTTTATAAAATTATTCAATTGTATTTTATAAAAAATAAATTACATGACATTAAAGTAAGAATTGCGTAAAATAGTTTAAAGGCTTAGGGCCTTTAATTAAAAAAAAATAAAAAAATCAGACAAATTTAGACTTTATGGACCTGTGGACATGTTAAATTGAAGATTCATATGATCATATATTTTAAACCACAACTATGAGACTCTGAAAAAATATTAATTTATTTTTCCATTTCATAACAGCATTATACTCATGAAGTACATCTATTCTCTGTCATTTGTGTGCCGTATAAACTCACCTGTGTATTCTTCTGCTTTTTGTCTCTCATGTCTCTGGCTCTGCACAATAATTTGCCCTTTCCTCTGTGAGGTGCAGAGTTTTCTGCCACCTGCTGCTGCTTCATGGCTTGGACGTCTGGACTGGGTGTTATGGTCAGGGGGCTGCACAAACCATCATCTGGTAAAACTGTCCAAACAAAAAAAATGCAACTCGATGTTATTACTGCTCATGACACCTTACACATCTATTACAGCATTTCACATACAATACTGCAGCATATGTTCATAAAAGTATCTTCATTTTTCAATATTCACAAAAGCTTAAAATCTCACCTATGACTCCATCTACAACAAAAGGATGGCGAAGCAGGCCGGGCCAGGTCAGCCTCGTCTGGGGGTCTTTATTTAACAGACCCTTAAGAAAACTCTGTCAAACATTAGGAGATATAATAGGAGAGTAATCTTACAGATTAGTAACTAAACTGCACTTTTAATTAGTATTTCATGACAAACATTGGCTTCTATATTAATTCATTGTTTATATTATTTATTTTAAGTGTAGACATATTTAGGTTTTAAAAAAAAAAAAGACATAAATTTTAGACTAATTAAAAATACCATTCAAAGCCCAAATGTGATGCCAAGTCAATCACAGGACTTCATTCGCACATATTCATTCACAAACCAAGGGATATTTTAGAACAGCTTAATGTTGATGTTTTATGGCAAATAATAAAGTGCAATAAAAAAAATATTTTTTTCTTAATTTGTTTGAGTAGGTTTTAGCACATTACTGTGTTACAGTCTACTAATGATTCACAGTGTTGTGTAAACATGTGGTTTTACCTGAGCAGTAGGTAAATAATTTAAAAGAATTATAAAACACTTTAAGTGAAAATGTTAGTGTTGTTGTGTAACTTGGTACCGTGCAGTCCTGGCTCATATTTTCTGGCCATTTGACTGGGTCCTTAACAATCAACTGCACAAGGTGAAAGATGGAGTTGGTGTAGAACGGTGGCGCCCCCGTGTGGAGCTCATAGAGAATACAGCCTAAAGACCAGAGGTCAGCTGTGTGGTCATAGGGTTTCTCTTCCACCAACTCTGGAGACATGTACAGAGGTGTCCCCTTAATGGAAGTCAATACTAATGTGGACACACTCATAGCCCGAGCAAATCTGAAAGAAAGGTAAGATGTGAGAGAGATTTGGCTGATGTTGCTGAAAATTTGGATTTGTCAGTCAAGAATTATGTTAGTCTGATTTGTAAGTGGAGAAAAAGACTTAAAAAGAAAATATGTGATTTTGTTAATGAAAAGCACATACCCAAAGTCACAGAGCTTCACCACACCCTCTTTGCCCAGAAGTATGTTCTGGGGTTTCATGTCGCGGTGCAATATACGATGGGAGTGCAAGTAATACAAGGCAGACACCAACTGGCAAGCTATTTCACGCACCTACACACGGCAAAACAATGAACGTAAGAAAGATGGTTATTCACAGAAACCAGGTGTCTATTTCAGTTCAGCTGGTTGTCATTCTGTCATCCATGTGTACTGTATTGCAACTCTGACATCAGTATGACATATATAGGAAGTTCGCAAATGATTAGCTGCTTCCTTCCAAATGTTTTGCAAAATTGAAAAGTAAATTTCAAAAATGTCAACAGCTCTTAACAGTGAATATTTTATACACAGCACAACAAAATAATGTATTTAAATGAGGACAAGGCCTGGAGCAGGTGCCTGCTAAATCACCACTTGTTTGTAAAATATCAGTATTTATAGCATATTCTATTAATGCAATGGTGAAGTGGGATTTAAGACCATTGGGTCTTGGGTCTGTGCTTTTTTTTCCATTAACATGGATAGAAATCACATCCAATTGTTATCCAAATTATTATCCAAACAAATTATCACAAAGTTTTCTACTTATTAGTATGTTTGACTGGTCCCTTGAATTGAATTTAATCCAGACCTCATTGGCTCCAAAACAAGTTGGCAGTGAAAAAACAGTAAAAAAAGTTCAGAAATAAAAATGCTCTGTGGTGGTCATAAGTAGCAAACAATAGTTCTATACACATTTAAGTATTTAAGCGAATATATTTGAATAGTTGGACTGTATTCACAATGTGTGTGATTATGAAGCTGCAAAAAGTTTGAGATCCCCTGACTTAATGAATATGGCAAATGTTTTTAACATGAAATGTTTTGGTACAATATCATAATTGTATGCAGAAATTAAAAACGTGGAGTGCCACAATAAGTGCCACAACAAAGATGAGAAATCTGGATTATTATCTGGGACTGTATGTACCTGGCTCTCAGGTAAACTTCCATCATCCTCCAGGATTTGAAACAAGTCGCCTTCAGCATACTCAGTCACCACTACTACCTGCCAGGGGAACACAGATGACCTTGTTTTAATGGGCAGTAAAAATGCTTAATACAGGTTTTAACTTTTTAAATGTTCTTTTCCGCACCATTAATTCCAGAAAGACAGATGTGAAATCTTTGAGGTCTTTGAAGTATTTTCTTTGTGCCAATTTATTAAATTATTAAGTAAGAGGTTTTACTGCAGTATAATTTGTCAAATGACTTTTGGAGATAAAGAGATTTTTTTTCCTGCCAACCTCTGAATATATGATTACATTTTGGGAAATGTTGCACTGGATTCTCAGTCAAATTGGTACAGAATATACAATATGTACAATATAAATAGTTTTAACACATTACCTCAGTTTGTGTCTCAAAACTGTCCAAAAGCAGAACTATGTTTGGATGTTTGAGCTCTCGCATAATCTCAATCTCTCTCTTTAGGCTCCGCAGCTCTTTTTCAGAGCGACCCACCTTAGGGATGAACTTTAAAGCTACAATCTGGAAAAAAAAATCACTGGTCAGTCTGGCTTTTAAATTAACCAACATATTTATAATGATTACTGTGTAATATAGTTGCTATTAGTACAAACCTGGCCACTAAACTTTCGTCGTCCTTTGTACACTCGGCCAAACGAGCCTTCGCCTATCATCTCCAAAACATGATACTTCTCCATCATTGACAAACTGTAATTGTAAACGTTATAAATAATAATCCTGAGAATTCAGCACTGATGTGTATTCAACCTGGTCAACTCTCATATCAACTTTAATAAAATTACATTAACAGGTTTAGTAGGAAAGAAGAAATTTAATCAACACTCTAATTTGGACATTTTACTGTATTACATAGTGAATTTAACATATGGAGCTAACTCCAAAGACAACTTAAATAAACTATTATAAACAAGCAGTTAACTAGTCTCAGGTAAAAACAAACAGATCAGTTAGTAACCTGTACTAATGCTGACACTCCTGGGAATTATTGCACATTATTGATTGCATTACAACTCACATGTGCACTTCATGAATTCTTTGTACGTGGGTGAGTCAAAAATGATCCGCACTCCAGTTATACTAAAACTTCTGTTAACTGTACTGCCTAACACTTTCCATATTGAGGTCGCCGTCTCTCCAGTCACTGCTGTGCAGGTCTTAGCTTGTGTTAGTTCAGTTCATTAGTGACTGCAGTGCAAGAACTTGTGATTTGCACAAAAGAAGAGCAGCAGTGAGAAGGGTTCAACAATCGACGGTGCTTATTACAGTGAGATGAAGAGCTAAACAAAATACAGAGGTGCTATATGAGGGTTTCGTGTTGCTGCATACACATCCGTACACCTCTGTCCATACTGTGAATTTAT
>JAOVVF010000030.1:8388159-8407502 GCA_028565595.1 Duopalatinus emarginatus | reverse complement strand
TATATAGAGAGAGAGAGAGAGATATATTGTGTGTCTGCTATTCTGACAGCTCTGGCTTCATTGCAAATTAAAGCATGTGTGAAAAGTAACAGTCAGACTATCAGCACTTGCTTTTTCACATTTTATTTATTCCTATGCACAGTTCACAGTGTTACTTGGGAGAAGGACCTGGTCACTTAAATAATAAAAAAATAAAAACCAAATAAAGCAGTGCATAGTGCAGTTTCAAATGGGGGCACTGAGATTGTGCCACATCACTGGCTTTCTGGAGAAGAGTTATCATGGCCTCTGTATACTCCTGAAGACACATCCAAAGTATGCGCTGGAGTTAAAAAGCGACTTAAACCAAGTAAGGGATAGGTGATTTATGATATTCCACATAAAGGCAATGGAGGACACATTGAATTCACATTTTTCCTCCAGACATATAGCTGGTTAGGTAACAGGCAACCCAGTACCTTGCGGATATGATTGGTATGTCGTTGATCAGGCACTGGAAAACACTGGATGGCAAGGACAGACCATCGGACAGGCCATGATGTAGTGCTAAAAGCAGTTTTCTTTTCATCACTAATTCTGATTCAAACAAAATTCTGTTCACTTCTAAGTAAATACTTAGTAAACATTAAGTTAAGTAAACATTATGCCTTGGCCTAACTGTTCTGAACTGTTCTGGGTTCATTGAAGAGACACCAGTGGCACCCTACAACGGACTTGACGTTGCCCCTACAGATTTAGTCTTTGCCTGACCAAGTGGAATGCAAGCAATGGCTATTTTAAATTATTTTAAATCATCTCTGAACCAATCACAAATACACATTTTGCTGTGTAATATTTTTGTTGATTAACTTATTTTGTTAGCAGTTAGCTGTTGAGCTAGCTGCTAACTTATTTTCTAATTTAAATCAACTGAAGTTGCCAGTGTCACATCCGAGGGCTTCTGCACATCATGTCAGACTCCACCAGTGTTACTGAATGGGCTCTTTATCCTGTGCAAGCTAAAGCAGCTCATGGCTTAAACGATTACTGCTGTTCATTAATTAGCACTTGTAATCTTTACATTATTAGTTATACTGTACAAAAATCACTATAAAGCTGAATTGTACGTTTTTAATAACATCAACAGAAAATTCATTCAATTCTTTACCATATTTTTCCATTAACATACAGTAGACAGGAAACTGTCCAGATTTCATATATTTCCATTATTTCCATGTATTTTTCAGTGTAAAAAGATTATACTGTAGAACAATCTGTAAAAAGGTGTAATGTGTAATAATGTACACAATTATTATTATTATTATTATTATTATTTAATTATATTTCAATTTCCTAACCATATTAGTATTGTCACTTATTATTGTTTCCACTTTTTAATATTGTATTCTGAGCCTGAATCTAGTTACTTTTGTCAGCTTTGATTTAAAGTTGTACTAAAGCTTTTCATAAAACAGAGCAGTTCAATGTAATGCTAATGTATTTAAGGGGGATACTGAAATGAATCATTTTTTATGTATATAATTTATTTAAGTGCACTCTTCAGTCATTAAGCTTTAAGTTTAAGTTTGAAGACACATGGAATATTTTTATTTCCTTACCTCATATATCAATTTAAGACACATAGATATAGAATAGAGAATATTGAATATATAGAATATAGATACAGATCTATATTTGCCTATTTGTATGAGCTGTTTTACCTTTACTGTAATTGTTGGTACTACAATACCCAGCAGCCCCAGTACCTCATGTAAGCATTGCTGTTCCCTTCCATGCTTTGCCTAATTAGACTGGTGAGTTTGTTTAATAATCAAGACAATGTAAACAATGTCATAGACTAACAAAGTGTTTAGGAGAATGAAAGACAAGGGTGAGCATCTCATGCACTTTAGTTTGCGCTTTTCCATGTTTTATTAAATCACAAACACACATGCACACACATGAACAGTGTGATGTTGACTCCACAGAATTCTCCATCTCTCAGGACCCACTTCTGATCCTTCTTTATTCCTTCTCTCCGTCAATACAACAGTTTCAGAAAAGTAGTATGTGCTTGTCCAACTTCCCACTTATGAGCTGTGGAAACAAGAGGTTTATTTTCCTTTTTATAATACAATTAACACTGTTTGTTTTTTTTCTTCTCTACACATTCTCAGGTGACTTCAACTATAGCACAGTATTTAAAGCAAAGCCTTCATGACAAACCAAGGTCCACCAACATGACTCTAATTTGATTTGAAAGAGGAATTTCAGTTTGCCTGCTCTTTGCATCTGAGGAGCTTTTTCTTCAGTTTTTGACAGATATGGGGCTCCTTAGGTCTGGAGCGTCTGACGATTAGTCTCAGTTACACTTCCACTATTTTACTAGTATGGATACTACTCGACACTACTGATGTTTTGACATCACTAGACCATGACCTCAGTGTGTTTTCTAAATTGTAATTAAATTAAATGGCAAAGTCTGCAAAGATTTTATGAAAACTTTATTCCTGTTTTATATACAGAAAGGCTGCAGGTATCTTACATTTATTAATGGTCCTCTAAAATTATTATTATGTTATTCTATGACATAATATAAAAAATATAAAAAAATCATATTGGTTTATTTAGGATTTACAACAAACAATAGATATAATATTTTCTATATCAGTCACTTTAGGTTGTCAGTAAGTAGTTGAGGTTAACTGGGGCATTTATGCTATTAGTTCTAATAAATTAGTTATTTAAGAAAAAGTTGTTTTAATATTTCAACAAGACTTTTTCTTTGAGACTGTCATGTTGATGGCTCTTAAGCTTGCCATTAAAATCTTATTCCCACTTTGTTAGAATACAAAAATAGGACATGCTAGAAAGGATTTTTTCTTTTTACTTGTTCTCAGCACAACTATCAATATCTCAATGACTCAAATGTGCATTTTATAGTTACTGCATATTACATTTTGCCCCAATAATACATGAAAATGAAGCAAATTATAATTACTTGTTTTTTGTAATAATTATGCAATACAAGCACAAAATAGGAACTTACCTGCTTTAGTTTGTCCTGCTGACAAAACTCAGGGAGTACAAAGCTTGCTTTTGGACCGCATGATGGGAGTCAAAGCGGGAGAGGTGCAGGAGTTGACGGGAAGCGCCTGTGCTCATTAGCACTTTTCTACCTCCTGTAATGGCAGCTATGTGCTCTATGATGATGCAGCCTTGTTGGCGGATGACAGCATCAGGATCAGAGAGCATATAAACCGCTGGAGATGCTGCTTGCAGGGCAACTTTGAGCCACTCCTCCCACTCTATTTCAGTTCTTATTGATATTAAATGAGAGCCAGAGTCACTCTTTGTTCTTTGTCTGATGCTCTGAACTCTTGTATTTATTCTCTCTTTGGCTGTTCTTCTGCTGAACTCAGTGCCATCCTGTAAATTCTGGTCTCTCTTTAATGTGACTTCAGTCTTTCTTATTAGACCTAGCCACTTTGCCACAGCCTTACAGGCCTTTCTGCGTACTGATGGTGCAGAATCAGACAAGCAGTTCAGCAAATCCATAAAGACTGCTGGTTTGATGGTCCAGTTAGGTCCTGCATTTGATGTGGTGAAAACCCGTCTAAAATCTGGATTTAGGCAAGTCAAAAGGTTGCAGCCAGCTGCTCGGACCCCATCGTCATGGTGGCGTAGGGCAGCTCGGAGAACGACCGGGTCGACAGGCACTTTAAAGAGGGCTGAGCCAGATGTGCAAGTCTGACAGAGCAGAGTCAGAAGCTGCGCTGCACACCCAAACATGGATTCGGTTTGCAACAGCATGGACAACAGTGAACTTGCCGTCCTAATTTCAGGCTGAGTTTTGACCTCTGATGCCTTAGGACAATATAATGCCTTAATTACTTCAGTGTGTCCTACGCTATTTTTAGGGTGCTCTAAACTGTCAATAATCCAGCTTATGTCACTCTGTGCTGTGAGATAGTGCTTTGAGAAACCTGTGTGAAACTCCAGACTGTCTAGAAAGTCCATATCATCACTTTGTTGATCTAGACTATCTTGTTCCATGGAGAGAATTTTTAGATCTTGCTTGATCTTTGAATGAAATCCCATTTTCATCACCTTTACAGATGTGTTTTTGGACTGTTGGGAGTTGGGATAGCATATTGGCTGTTCTGGTGCACTCCCAGATGTCTTTTGATTATTGAGGGTCTGGTCTAATGGTGCACTCTGGGGAAGAAACCCACAGTCCTGGGCTGCTGTGATAAAACTTGAAACAGCATAGTTTGGGAAAGCCAGGCAAAGACGCCACAACAGTGAAAACGGGAGCTCTAAAACATCAGGGGATTGGAGTTGAATCTCCTGGAAAAGCACACACAGGTAGAAAAATGTTAAGAAATGAAACCATGTATACCTTACAAAACTTTGCTGTAGAATGGTGTATTTACTTGCCTTTACTAAGCCTTTCACTATATTTAGGCTTTGATACGAGTGGAGAATCGCCGCCGTTTTCTCCTGGGGCAGCTCCAGAGCAAACGGAAAGCACAGTAACTGGCAGCTCATAATAGCTAGACTATTCATATCAGAGCCAGCCCACAGGAGACCCCTTTTATGTGGTGCTGAGCTGCTAAGAATGAAAGAATGGAGGTAGGTCATTAATTATTGTCCAAAATCAAGTTCATTAGGAGAAGTAAAAAATCTAGAGGTCAACGTACTTATGAGTAGTCAGGAGATGGCAGAGGATACGAATAACTTTGTCATTATCCAAAAACAGGAGCAGGCAGTAATCAGGCACATTGGAGAAAGCGAACAGAGTTATACGTAAAAGGACAGAGAGACCTAAGAAGAGCAAAAATAACTGACTTAAAATGTAGTTGATGGTATATAGTACTGATCATTGTTGTATTCTGAATATTCAGATAATAATGGGAAATTTTTATTTTATTTTATTTTACCGTCTTCTGAGAGAAAATCAGGTTTGGATGCTGTGCTTTCTAAAATAGTGCCAACTTTAGTCCATAAGTGACTCCAAACCTCAGAGTCCAGAAAATCATACAGAGCACTGCTTTCACTCTGAAATCGAGAGGAAACTCTGTTTATTATAATGTCAAATTTCTAACATTTTTCATATGATAATAATAATTAAATGATAAAATCTTACAAAATATCCTGGGTAAAATTACCTCAAAGAGAAAATACAGAATTAATGCCAGGACACCGTCGCACATGCCCCAGCCGGGAGGTAAAGGGTAATGAGGCTAAGACACGGACAACAAAAACATTATGACTCCCAGAACTTATACAAATCTTGCAGTATAAATAAGCATGACCTTTAAATATTATGGTAGAAATCCATGTCTGTACCTTTTCTGGTCCTGACAGTAGATTCTCCAGAAGAGCAGTAAGTCTGTCCATGTGGATGTTAACACACACACCGTAGCGGACAAACAGATTCAGGACAGCAGCTGCTTGTGGCTGAATGAGATAATGATAATACTGTTGGTTAATTATTAATTGCATATGAAAAATGGTGAAAATGTTGCTCAGTACAGGAACTTACAGCCAGTGCATTTGGGTCAGATTGGAGAAATAGTGATATCAACAGCTGGCACAAATCCTCAGCTCTAGTGAGAGAAGTAATTGTTGATAAGATATCAAATTAAGAAGGTAATATAATTGTTCTTTTTTTTATTATCCTAACAATGATATTAATTGTACAAATAATCCCAGATTATTGTCCAGCAGAAGAGGACAGTGATTAGTGAGAGTAAATCAGACCTCTTCTTTTCCATTTGCCAGTCTCGCTGGTTCTCCCAAATAGGCAGAAGCACAGTCATTAGCTCCGCCAACACCTTCTCGCTCCATGGCTCCTGCAGTCACACCAAATAATGAGAAATTAGTCTCATTACACAATATTAACATGTTTATTATAGCAACTCTAACAATATTCATCAGTGTTAACCAATTACTTCATTACTTATAGTAGAAATTAGTAAACCAATGAAATTACCTTCATTACTTCAGGTCGGTTAAGTATCACCTTAATCAGACTAAATAAAATGTGAAGCACATCTATCTCCTCACTAATTCTCCTGACATGAGCAGCATCAAAGGTCAGAATAAAGTGAGTGAGAATATTTAGGGACCGAAGAATAGTGGAAGGCTCGTCCAACTTCCCAAATAGGAGCTGTGGAAAGAACAGATTCAGTGTATATTTTAATACATTTAACACTGTGAGGGTTTTCACCAATTACTACACATGTGTTTTGGCTTAAGGCGACTCCAACTATGCCACAGTATTTACAGCAAAGCCCTAATGCAGCCATGGCCTTGTGGTTAGGGAACTGGCCTTGTGACTGGGAGGTCTCGGGTTCAATCCCTGCAACGGACAAGCCGTGAATAAAGTACCCTTAAATTAACCCCCCCAGCTGCTTTACGGGAGGGCTGCCCCCTGCTCCAGGCAAGTATATTTACTGCCTCCTGGTGTTCATTAAATATATATGTTTCATTGCACAGATGGGTTAAATGTGGAGGTCACATTCCTCTTTGTGTACAGTAGGCAAACAGTTTACTTTCACTTTCACTTAAAATTTAACAGGTAATTTCAGTTTACCTGCTTCTTGCATCTGAAAAGATTGATCTTCAGGTGAAAGATGTAGGGATCCAGAGGCACAGGTGTGTGACCTGTCACTTCAGCCAACTGCTGTGACTCTTCATCAGTGTTAACACTGTCTTGCTCCTGGGTGAGGTGCAGAGGGACAGATTAAGTCAGCAAGATTGCAGCCATATCAAACCTACTTATAAACATACCAGCTGATATCAAACCTTCTTATAAAAATACAGACTGATTGCCACTTTAATAGAACCACTTGCTCATTTATGCAATTATCCAAACAGGTAATCAGGGAGCAGCAGTGCAATGCATAAAATAATCCATATACAGGTCAGGAGCCTCATACAGAACATAAAAAAGTGATTTAAATACCTTTGACTATAGAATAGTTGTTAGTGCCAGACAAGCTGGTTTGAGTATTTCGCATACAACAGAAAAGGTTACACACAATGATGCACCAACAACTGTTTTCCTATTATTTCTGATCTGAATATTAAGTTAAGCCCTGTGTCCTGTATCTATATGATATCACACACTGTACTGGTGCAGCATGATTGGCTGATTAGATAATATATATTTACTATATGATTAAATATAGAATCTAGTACATCTGTACATCTAAGTGTATATAAATAAATCATGTTTACATAATGCAAAATTTAGGCTAGAAGGATATCAAGCAATAAAAAATCAGTATGTCACAATCTTTTGGCTGTAGATTTAAATATTTTTTTTAAATAAAATAATTTAAAACCTTATTTTCTTTTCGTTTTCTGAAGCTGGTGTGTGAATCTCTGGAGCGTGTGTCAATCAGCCTCGGTCCAAACTCTGTCTCATAGTCTCTGCTGATGAAGTCCTTACACAGAGGCCAACTCACGCTGAGGATGCCAAAACAAAAACATGACTTTGCATATGAAGCAGTTTTATCATTTTAATTATTATTTATTTATTTATTTTAATTATTGTTTTGATTCCTATTTTGCGATTAGTAATGTTGTTGCTGTGTTTCTGGTGCAAGCTGCAATTCTTCTAAATATATTTTGTTACATTCAAATTCAGAACATAAATACTACCTGGGAAGATCAATGTTACTGGCTTTATGCTGATCAGCTGGTGGATGAGCTGATTTTCTCCACAGTTGAAGGTTGCTGCCCAATGAACGGTTCCTAGCCGGGGCTTCTTCACCCGGGGCAGTTCTGGTGCATGGTTGTCTGTTATCAAGCTTTTTCCCATTCTGTGTCTGGTCCTAGACAATCAAAACACATGACTCATGCTTAAAGGTCTTCCACTTAAAGGACATCCAGCACCCCATAGTAGTAAAGTAAACTTTATTAGAGGAACACGTATATTATTTACATTTTTATTATTGTTTATTTAAAATTGTATTATTTCCTAAAATGCTGACCTAGCTAATGTTAGCATCATATGACCTACTTCGTATCATCCAACGTGCATGAAAGAAGTGGAATTTGAAAATCACCTTTTTGCAGCGAGGTAATTTCTTTGCCATCTGCTGCTGCTTCTTGGCTTGGATGTCTGGACTGGGTGCTATCGTCAGGGGGCAGCACAAATCCTCATATGGTAAAACTATCAAAAAACAACAATGCAACTTGATCACAATACATTACACATCTATTACAGCAATTTCACATACAATACTGCAGCATATATTCATAAACTCATTTATTTATCAATTTATAAAAGCTTGAAATCTTACCTTTGACTCCACCGGCAACAAAAGGATGGTGAAGCAAGTCAGGCCAGGTCAGCCTCATCTGGGGGTCTTTATTTAACAGACCCTTCAGTAAACTCTGTGAAACATTAGGAGATTAAGATAAATCAACTGCACTTTTAATTACACAGTATTTGTCATTAAAAATATATAGCCACTATGATTATAGACTAAATTAATTGTTCATTAAACGTAAATAAAATGTTTATCTATTTATGTTATACTCATGTGCATATGAATTTATTATATGTATTATTTATATAAGTCTAATACAAGTACGGGTTCTTGAGGGAGTTACCTCAAGTTACCCACCCCTCTTTTTGTTCACGCCGCATTTCCGGGCTAATTACTTGGACTATTTAAGCCCGGCTGTTTTTGGTTTGAGGATAAATACTCTTTGTTCACGTTGTCGGACTTTGGCTAAGCTTCCTGGTTTCCCTGTCTCGAACTCTGCCCATGTGTCATAGTGCTGTTTGGTTTCGGTTTGTTTTCTCTAGGTTTTTTATTGTTTATGGTACCCTTTTCTTCCCTGCACTGGCGTCCCAATCCTGTTTGTGTGAGTCCCCGTGCTCACTCCTGTCTTCAATATTTCTACAACAATTTGTCCTAAAACTTCCTCAGATTGTCACACAAGTCCCAAAGGTCAATAAAAAGAACCAAACAAAAAATTAGACTAAAAAAAATTAGACTAGGTCACTTATTAATTGAGGAAAATGATCCAACATTACATATGTGTGAGTGTTAATGTTGTGAAAGTTAACGTATTAATGTAGAAGTGCACACTGAGCAAGGACCTATGACAGGGACAGAGGGACCCATGGCCTCGTCAGTAAGACTGAAGCACAAGTGCTGCACAATCAGGAACACTTGGCAATGCAAGCACTGATTCTGACTAAAAGAGAAGAAAAGCCTATCCTAGCTATTCAAAATGTCAGACTCAAACTTAGGTGAGATTAATTGTAACACAGCTAGGGTTCAAAAACAGAAACAAGCAGGCAAAGAAGAAATAAATGTTCATGGGCAAATACATTATAGATGTTTATATGCACTGTGGGTCTTTTCTTTTCCCAAAAAAGGCTAATGCACCTTAAATGATACTCTATACCTGGTTCGTAATTTACTGCTAAATCTCTGCATGCTGACTACACCACCCAGGCCCCCTAGTGGCAACCCAAGACACAGCCTAACCACTTATAATATCATGCAATACTCTTTTATTTTTTTATTCTATTTTTTAATTGATGCCAAGTCTACCAAAGGCCTCATAACACAGCTCCTTCCTAATTGTTATCATTGTTGTGCTCCAAACAAGTCTACTAATGATTCACAGTGTTGTGTAAATATATGTTTTTCCTGACCCATATTTAAATCATTACGAAGTACACACACAGAGTAAATGTTTGTGTTGTTGTGTAAATAGGTACCTTGCAGTCCTGGCTCATATTCTCTGGCCATTTGACTGGATCATTGGTGATCAGTTGCAAAACCTTTATGAAGGATTTGCTGTAGAATGGTGGAAACCCTGTGTGTAGCTCATAAAGAATACAGCCTAAGGCCCAGAGGTCAGCAGTGTGGTCATAGGGTTTCTCTTGCACCATCTCCGGAGATATGTACAGAGGAGTCCCCTTGATGGAGGTTAACACCAACGTGGACACACTCATAGCCCGAGCAAATCTGGAAGGAGTTTAAGATAATAGATGTGCTGAACATTTGGCTATGACAGACCAGCAAGAAAGTTGTTTTAAAGTGTAAATGAGTTTTAAATCCAGGACTATTTTCACATACCCGAAGTCACAGAGCTTCACCACACCCCCTTTGCACACAAGGATGTTCTGTGGTTTGAGGTCACGGTGTAACACACGATGAGAGTGCAAGTAATGCAGGGCAGACAGCAGCTGGCAAGCTATTTCACGCACCTACACACAGCAAAACAATGAATATAAGTAGGATGATTAATTACAGAAACCAGATCCAAATGTTTGTGGAATTATATATACTTTATATATATATATATATATTTTAGATTAGATTTTTTAATGACAATAGCTGTTAACAGTCAATATTTTAAACACGGAAAAACAAAGTAATGTATTAAAATTAGGACAAGGCCTGGAGAAGGTGCCTGCTATGTTACTATTTATTTGGAAAATATCAGCATTTATAGCATATAGAAAAACATAGAGCCCCACAATAAGCCCCACAACAGAAATGAGGAATGTGAATTATTATCTGTGACAGTACGTACCTGGCTCTCAGGGAAGCCATCATTGTCCAAGGTTTCATGCAAGTCGCTTTCAGCATACTCAGTCACCACTACTACCTGAAAGAGGATACAGATAAGCTTTGTTATAATGTACAGTAAAAATGCTTAGTACAGGTTATGACTTACTTTATGCTTTATAATCTCAGATAGACAGATGTGAAGTCTGGCCTTTAAAGCCTCCCTTTGCACAATAATTCAATTTATTAATTTTTTTAGTAGCAAGTTTATTTTGCAGTACAATCAGTCAAATAACCTCCAGGGGTAAAACCATGTTTACTTGCCAACATCTGAATATGTGTTATGTTACATTTGGTCTTACAGTGTCATTTACCAGGAAAATTGTAAACAATGGCAAACAGATACAGTACAATTATAATGTTCAGTGCACACTCAATGACAACCAAAGGAGTGTTTAACACATTACCTCAGTTTTTGTCTCAAAACTGTCCAAAAGCAGAACTATGTTTGGATGTCTGAGCTCTTGCATAATCTCGATCTCTCTCTTCAGGTTCCGCAGCTCATATTTAGAGAAACCGATCTTAGAGATGAACTTTAAAGCCACAATCTAAAAAGAAAAAAACACTGGTCAGTCTGGTTTTATTAAAATAAAGATTTCTGGGTAATATGGTAACTATCAGTACAAACCTGGCCACTAAACTTTCGTCGACCTTTGTACACTCGGCCAAACGAGCCTTCGCCTATCATCTCAAAAATATAATACTTCTCCATCATTGACAAACTGTAATTATAAACGTTATAAATAATAATCCAGCACTGATGTGTATTCAACCTGGTCAACTCTCAGATAAAGAATAAAAACTACATTAGCAGCTTTAGTATAGGAATATTAGTATAGCCTGCCCATTGTTACACACGTCAGTACCATTGTTGTTTTATAATGATTCAAATTCTAGAATTCTGAAGCGGCGAGCCCGTGTCACGTGACATCTCCTCCCGATACCTATGAGGAACTGTACACTGAACCAGCCGGCATTTCGACCTTCATTCACCGCCGATTCAACCAACGTCTTGTGACTTATTATTATTATTATTATTATTATTTCCACATTGATTTATAAGTATTCAACTACACTCAACTACAGACAAAAACAAAAAGCGCCCAGCAACTTTAATAGCGGAGACTTCATTTAGAAAAAGTCCCAGAAAGATAAAAAAGATCTGTATTCGTATGTAATAATAAACCTGTAAAAAGTTTTAGGGGGTCGTTCGGCACTCGTTAATTCACTGGTTTTCTACAGCAAACACGTTTCAGATTAGGCGATGCTAAAGGTTACTATTACAGCCGTCTTACCATGGGCGCAACCAGACATTTTAAACAGCCGGGGCTCAGCCTAAATGTCCAGAACTAGGCTCACCTCTGAAGATTTATCTGCCCATTTACAGCAGTGACATGGAAAACATCCCTTTTCATAAATATATAACACAGACGTAAACCTTTATACAATGACTAACATATTTAATTACATATCTTAAACTTACATGAATTTGTATGAAATTTAATGTGTGTGTGTGTGTGTGTGTGTGCATTTGTTTTTACAAGATATGGAAATGTATTATTTAATATATTGCACTATATTTTCTAATGCGTTGCCATATATTTTTGTTTTATATGGGCAAGACTCTGAAATTGAGCTGAAATAATAAAAAATCTTAAGAGAGTTCTGTCAAAATATTATGTGCTTTAATATGATATACATCATTTTTATTTTAATGAAAACATTCAGACACATCTCATGAGCTGTGCATGTGTGTGCAGTCATCCTAAAATCATCAGGATAAAAACGTCTTATTACAAGATAAAAGTAATCAGTGACCAGAACATTGTTATGATTTGAAGTGATGCTGTAGTCTACGGGGCCAAGTGGATGCAAACCTTGTCAGCAAAATAAATTACCACTCTTAAAACAGAACAGAACAAAAGATATGATTTAGACTCTTAGAACCTTTATGAGTCTGGTTCCTCTAAAGGTTTCTTCCTCTTGTCATCTCAGGGAGTTTTCCTTTGCCACTGTCACTACCAGCTTGCTCATCAGGGATAAAATTTCTCTAAATGTACAAACTGTTCTGTTACTCCTGTAAAGCTGCTTTAAATAGTTGTCAGTGCCAGATGAACTTTGGTATTAGCGTTAGTATTTCAGACATAACAACCTGAAGAGGTTACACAGAATGATGAAAAATAAATAAATAAATAAATAACGTACCCCAAAAAACTGCTGTTGTCATTTATCCTCCCCAAGATTTGGCAGGTTGTGATAATGCGCTGTTTTTCTGGTCACTGAAGTTTTAAAGAGTTATATATACACACATATTCATTCATAAACCAAGGAACATTTTAGAACAGCGTGCTTAATGTTGATGTTTTATGGCAAAAAAAAAAAATAATAATTTGCTCTTTATTTGTCTGAGTGGGTTTTAACACCAACTGCAGATACCTGTCTCATTGTAATTATTACTGTGTTATAAGACAAGTCCACTAATGATTCACAGTGTTGAGTAAACATGTGGTTTTACCTGACCAATATTTAAATAATTATAAATTAAGTGAAAATGTTAGTGTTGTTGTGTAACTTGGTACCATTTTCTGGGTCTTTAATCAGCTGCACAAGGTGAAAGATGGAGTTGGTGTAGAACGGTGGCGTCCCCGTGTGGAGCTCATAGAGAATACAGCCTAAAGTCCAGAGGTCAGCTGTGTGGTCATAGGGTTTCTCTTCCACCATCTCTGGAGACATGCACAGAGGCGTCCCCTTAATCAAGGTCAATACTAATGTGGACATACTCATAGCCCAAGCAAATCTGAAAGAAAGGTAAGATGTAAGAGAGATTTGGCTGATGTTGCTGAAAATTTGGCTTTGTCAGACCAGAAAGAAAGCTAGTTAAATAGTTTTAAATCCAGAATTATTTTAGTCTGATTCGTAAGTGGAGAAAATACATGATTTTTTAATGCAAAGCACATACCCAAAGTCACAGAGCTTCAACACACCCTCTTTGCCCAGAAGTATGTTCTGTGGTTTCATGTCGCGGTGCAATATATGATAAGATGGTTATTCACAGAAACCAGGTGTCTATTTTTATCATTAAATGTTTTCGTACAATATCAGACTTTTATGCAGAAATGAAAAACTTGGAGTCCCACAATAAGTCCCACAACAAAGATAAGAAACGTGGATTATTATCTTATTATCAGTATGTACCTGGCTCTCAGGTAAACTTCCATCATCCTTCAGGATTTGAAACAAGTCACCTTCAGCTTACTCAGTCACCATTTCACCATGTCAAAACAGAATGGGACAAGACAAAATGTGTACAGAATTCTGTACTTCCACATAACCAGTATGTTCCTACAGGTGCAGGACTTTTTACCTTTTTGCCAGGAAAAAATTCCCAACATTGGTTAAAATGTAATTCTTTAGGGCTGCACTGATTATAGCTCAATAATGTTGTACATATTATTGTTACTGCACATTATGTTTTTGCCCCAATAATACAAGAAAATGAAGCAAATTATAATTACTTGTTTTTTTTTTTTGTTGATAATTATGCAATACAAGCACAAAACTCACACAGGGTGTATGAAGCACATACCCAAAGTCAGAGAGCTTCACCACACCCTCTTTGCCCAGAAGTGTGTTCTGTGGTTTCATGTCGCGGTGCAATATTTGATAGGAGTGCAAGTAATACAAGGCAGTGCACCTATACACAGAAAAACAATGAACGCAAGAAAGATGGTTATTCACAGAAACCAGGTGTCTATTTCAGTTCAGCTGGTTGTCATTCTGTCACCCATGTGTACTGTATTGCAACTCTGACACTTTTACTTCTGGTTCTCGAAGTGGGATTTAAGACTCTTGGGTCTGTGCAATACAACATGTGGTCTGCGATTTTTTTCCCCATTCTCTGAGAGGTCCTTAAAAAAGATTTAATCTATCTTAAATTTTAAACAATTTATTTGAGATTGGTCACACATTCTGGTAATGTGTGACCACAGAGAACTGTTAGCTTACCAATTTTAATATACACCTAATATATGTTTTAGCACTCAAGGCAGGGAGACATTTATAGACTTGGACACTGTTTTACAGAATTAGCTTTTTTTTTCTATCACCAGCCGATATCTTGTAAATGTACTTTAATGAGATCATTAAGGTGCCTGAGCAATAATACTTACTACTACATATATTAATCACAATGTACAATTCAAAAATTGGATACAACTGACTAATATCTTGGCTTACATACTGCAGTTGATACTTACTCGTGATGGACTTGTCTCTCTGTTGGATGGCTGTTCTTCCCCATCAACCTTGTTTCAACGTTTTATCTAAAAGTGTATGGAAATGTTGGAAAAGGAACTGTAAAATTACTCAGCCATGTAAACATTCACAACATTTAGAACAAATATCTCTAAAACAAATTAAAGCACTATCAAACATTTATGTGTATTTAAAGAAAAATGGCCTACTACCAACCTAAAGGGTTCATCTATAGGTTTCAAGTTCACTTTAACAACTAAATGTGAATTTTCATGTCTAAACCCATCAGTATTTTTTATCCAGATTATGTTTCCTGTACAAGTGTGTTCAGTCTGTGTGAGAGTCTGTGTTTTCAGTCTGTGTGTTCAGTTCTGCTTTACTTCTCATGTGGAGTTGGTGTAAGATTTACAGTAACTAATGTTATCTGACAACATTAGCACATATAACACACACACCTAAGCTTCATGAGGTTATTACACTAAACGTGCTAATATCGCTAGCGCGCTAAAGCACTAATCGCGTTTAGCATCATATAAATAAAGGACATGTAGACATTACCTGAGGGCCGAATCAATCAGGGTCAAAACACCACAGGGAGACAATAAGATCTGTTTTCTGTTTTAATGTGGTGATAGAGATGCAGGGAAAGATTTCTTAAAAAGAAAGAGAAAAATTCCCTTCCTATATCTAGTGTTAATGTCTAGTGTATTTATTGTATTTTGTCTAGTGTATTTATTGTAAATTGTCTTGTGTATTTATTGTAAATTGTCGTGCATCATTGCAAATGCTTTAGCACCCGTGCACTTTACGTTGTATTGCGTAGTTGCTTGTTCTATGTAGCACCTTGGTCCTGGAGGAATGTTGTTTCATTTCACTGTGTACTGTACAACACTGTATATGGTTGAAATGACAATAAAAACTACTTGACTTAACTTGACTTGATGAGCTACACCTGCTACAGATGAGGCACCAGGAGATAACAGCAACCCTGAGTCCTGATTACTCCTGCTCCCCAAACCCTGCGTAATCCACTGTGACCCCCCCTTATCTTCTTGTAGTCTCATCTGACCCACCATGGACGTTGACAGTCTACAATACAGCATAATGGAGAGAAGTAGAAACCCTTATGAGTCTGGTTCCTTTCAAGGTTTCTTCCTTTTGTCATCTCAGGGAGTTTTTTCTTGCCACTGTCGCCACCGGCTTGCTCATTGGGGATAAAATTCCAAAAAATTCTATAAATGTATATTTGACCCTTTTCATTATGGGACAATGTCCATTGTTAAAAGCCCTATACAAATAAAATTGAATTGAATTGAATTGAATGTAATTGAATTGAATTGAATAATGCTAAAGGAGAATTCATCTTAGAGAAGCACTTGCCCATTAATCTGGGCAGAGTTATAAGGACATTTCCAAACAATTTGTCATCATATTTTCATCATTAATAATAGCTCAATCCTATGCTCATAATTTGTCTTACTATGTTTTAGCACTGATCCAATTATCCTGATCACTGTAATCATTATTGTGTTCCAGACAAGTCTATGATTCACTGTGTTGTCTAACTGATTATTTTTCTGACCTGTATTTAAATTATTATGAAATACACAGACAGAAAATGTTTGTGTTGTTGTGTAACATAGTACCATGCAGCCTTGGCTCATATTCTTTTGCCATGTTACTGAGTCATTTACAATCAGCTGCACAAGCTGAACGATGGAGTCGGTGTAGAACGGTGCCGTCCCCATGTGGAGCTCATAGAGAGTGCAGCCTAAAGACCAGAGGTCAGCTCTGTGGTCATAGGATTTCTTATTCACCAACTCTAGAATGCTTAAAAATAAAGTATGGGGATTTAAATAAAATAAAATTATTTCTTAACTGTCTAGAGTTTCTAGAAATGTATAATAAGGTTGCTTTACACAGAACTTATACCCAAAGTCACAGAGCTTTACCACACCCCCTTTGGCCAGAATGATGGTTTGTGGTTTAATGTTGTTGTGTAATATACCATGGGAGTACAGGTTATACAGGGTAGATACCTGTGGGCAAGTTATCCTGAGCACCTACACACAGCAAAACAACAAATATGAAAAAGATGTTTATTCACAGAAACCCGGTGTCTCAGTTCAGCTGGCTGTTAACTCTAACATTAGTATGAAATATAATGGAACTAACTTTGCTTATGATTAGCTGCTTCCAGATGTTTTGCATTTGTAAGTTGTCAACATTTATTAATGGTGAATGTTTTAAACAGGGCACAAAAAATAAATAATCAAAGGACCAGAGTATGTGCCAGCTACATGACTAAATTTTTATTTAGTATTTATATCGCATTCTCTCAACAAAGTGGTTCCTATAGTGGGATACAAGATTCAAGACCCAGCGGTCTGTGCCAAGCAGCATGCAGTCTGTGATTTTTTTTTTCATTTACATTGTTAGAAATCACATCCAATTTTTAACCAAATTATTATCCAAATAATTTATCACAGAATTTTCTATTTATTATCTTATTTGACTGGTCCCTTGAACTGACTGGGTTTAATCCAAACCTCATTAGCTCCAAAACAAGTTGGCCTAAAAGTGGTGTGGTGGCTATAAATAGCAAAAATTAGTACTGTGCACATTTAAGCAGTGAACCTAACATTTTTTAAATATTTGGACTGTATTCAGAGGGGATCTGTGAGATCTGTCTTATTGAATTTAGCAAAGTGTATATTTGTATTTTCATTCAGATTTGTGTGCATCAATTAAAAACTGAGACCTGTGCTTACCAGAACTCTTCTGTCCACTGTTGAAGTGGAATTCACCCCCGCATTTAACCCATCCATGCAAAGTAACACACACATACACGCTTGTGAACACTAGGGGGCAGTTTGCACACATGCCCAGAGTAGTGGGCAGCCTCTTATCTGCGGCAGGGAGCAGTTGGGGGCTAGGTACCTTGTTCAAATGCTCTTCAGTCATGTCTGGGCAGTTGCATGGCTCAAACCTGGGACCCTCATGGTGCCTAAAGCATAGGGCTGCCCCCACAAGCCTATGGCTGTCTCAACACAGATGTTATAATGTAAAGAAAAAAATGTTTATACTGTTTTTTTTTACTCTATTTATCCCAGAAAGACAGATGTGAAGTCTGGGCTTTGAAGCCTTTCTTTGCGCAATAAGCCAATTTATAAAATTATTAAATAAGAAATTTTATTGCAGTATAATTAGCCAAATAACCTCCAGGGATAAAGAGATTTTTTGCTGCCAATGTCTGAATATACGATTACGTTTTGCCTAACAGTGACATTTAGTAAGAGATTTGAATGGGAAACGCTGGCAGCGATTTTCGTTTGAGCCGTTGCACTGGATTCTCTGTCAAATAGGTATAAATACATGTATAATAGACTATAAATAGTTTTTAACACATTACCTTAGTTTGTGTATAAAACTGTCCAAAAGCAGAATGTTGTTTTAAACCTAGTTAATTCTCAGGTTTTATTAAAAAAAGAAAAAATTGAATCAACACTCTTAGCCATTTTATTGTATTTTGTAATCGATTTACACACACGGAGACAAACTTAAATACCCTGATCACCTAAGTGCGTCTTAAACAATTAAAATGAAAATATCATGATCCTTATAATTCAATTCAAAAAGGTAAACTGTCATATATTTTATATTTATTAGACGTAAAGTGACACATTTGAAGCATTATTATTATTATTATTATTTGACAAGTATAGCTTACACCTCATAAAAAAATCAGAAATCAGTTTCCCCAATTAAATTCAAGAACTGTGAACAGATCAAGAATTTATTTCTGGACAGAAGCTATTGTTAGTGAATCAAGAACCATTAATAACAGACATCTTCAGAAATAGGCTACAACTCTTACATTCCTAATATCAAGCCACTCCTTAACCAGAAACAACATCAGGTTAAGCATCTTACCTGGGCTAAGGAGAAACAGACCTGGCCCAAAGCCCTCTTTTCAGATTAAAGTAAATCTTATTTGGAAAATTAAGGAGTCTGAAGGAAGATTAAAACTGCACAGAATCCAAGATGTCCAGTGTGAAATTTCTGGAGACTGTGATGGTTTGGGATGCCATGTCATCTGCTGGTGTTGGTCCACTGTGTTAAATTAAGTCCCAAGACAGCACAGCCATAGACCAGGTGATTTTAGAGCGCTGTTACAAGCTTTATAGAGATGCTCATTTAGTCCTTCCTGTAGTGCCAGAACTAATGTAGTACAGAACTACCAAATGGTTTGCTGACTGTGGTAGTACTGCACTGACCAACCACTTCTCCAGACCTGACCTTCATAGTGAAATTATTGGAGTTTGTCTAGAAGAAGAACATTTAACCCTTGTTTCAGGTTTTAGGGATGTTATGGAGTAGCAGCGCCTCTCCCAGGTCCTAGTGTGTGAAACTTCATCACATAGAGAGAGATATCACAGCTGAATAAAAGAGAATACATAAGGTTTATTGATGAATGTGATGAATATACATTCTTCC
>JAOVVF010000030.1:8355298-8377770 GCA_028565595.1 Duopalatinus emarginatus | reverse complement strand
ATCTATCTATCTATCTATCTATCTGTCTGTCTGTCTGTCTGTCTGTCTGTCTGTCTGTCTGTCTGTCTGTCTATCTAGATATGCCACACATTCATACACTTCACACACACACACACACATACACACACACACACACACACACACACACACACACAGACGGGCTGTGGGCCCTTAAAATTGTCACCACCTTTTACCCTGTTAGCTCTGCTGGCACCCCATAAATAAAATAGTGTGGCATAGCCAAAGTCTCCTACAATTAGACAAAAAAGTTAACTCAGATTTAAGTCTATTAGTTATTGTTACAGCTTCCTTTTGCACAACTACACTTTCGAGTGTATGTTATGGCATGCTAATTACAGTTTACCTAATGTATACCTAAAGATTTTTTTTTTAAATTTTTTTTTTAGCCAGAACAGGAGAAATGCAGAGTAAACATTTTATTGTTCACTGTAACTGACTGTTTGCTGTACATATGGCAATAAACTCAAGAATCTCTTGAATCTTGACTGACTATTGTATTATAAACATAATTATACATTATAAAGAAATGAATATTCTCCAAACAGCTTAAGTTCTTTGTGGCATGGTGTTGGAAAAAAATCCTTTGAGATTCTGGTCTATGTTGACATGATTGCATCAAGATAATTGCAGCAGATTTGTCAGCTGCACATGCATGCTTCAAATCCCATTCTACCACATTCCAATAGTGCTTTTCTGGAATGAGATCTGGTGACTGGAGAAGCAACTTTAGAGCTTTAAGTCTAGCTATGCTGCACTGAAGCAGTTTTACTGAACTCATTGTCATTTTTTTATGGAACCAGTTTGAGATAACTTGTGCTTTGTGACATGGTGGCTTAGCATACTGTGATGGGTAGTTGTAGCTAAATTATTAAGGCTCTGGGTTACTGCAGTTTTATACCCAGCACAGCCAAGTTGCCCTTGTTGGGCCCTTGAGCAAGACCTCTGCTCCAGGGGGCTGTGTGTAGATATGTGAAAATAAGAGAAATTCTCTGCAATGCATACGTGACAAAATTCTACCAGACGTTTCCATTTTCATATAGATAAATTGTGGCCATGGATGCACATGGTCAGTAACAATATTCTGACAGGGAGTCGCATTCAAACAATGTGTAAATGGGTCAATGGATTCCTGTGGCTGATGTGTCTTCCCAGCAAACATGGTTACATTGTGACAATGTTGTGACAACCTATTATATTGGCGCCCACAGTGTTGTCTGGCTTGGTGCTCTCTAAGTTGTCACAAGGTTAAAGTGTAATTTATTAAAGGTTTGATATTTACTTGGAGTGCTCGATCAGATGTGCAGGTCGAAACTAGTTGGTCTTTGGAGCAGGAATAAAAAAAACTGCTGTATGTGCACTTCTACGAATGTAAGTCGACTTTCTGTTTATGGAAAATAGTAATTATGTTGTGCTTGGATCTCTGTGGAATTTATACCACATAGCAGTGTTACTTAATAATAAAATTCTGACAAAGTAGTGACAATCTTGTTCAGACAATGTAAATACCACTACATTCTGACAGTGTTGTAGCAATGTTGTAGGAATGTAGGCAACGTTGTGATGAGTTAGTGAAGGTGCTATTGGCTTAAGGCCACAAAAATAGAAACATTTAACGAACATAAAGGAACATTAGAAAATATAAGTAGGACATACAGCGTACTTAATGCTGTGTATTACTTAGTTCAATTTAAAAAGTTAAGGCACAATGATGTCTCCACCCCTAAACCATCAAACAAACAAAGAATGTTATGGATGTTGTCTACGATTTTTTTTTCCAAAACCAGTATAACATAGCCACCAAATGCAGATATACATTTAATGTGTTAAAACTAGTTTCAGTTTCTTTTGGTAGCTTAATTCAAATGGTCAAGTCCAGAGCAGCAGAGTACAGATTAGTCAGTCATTTCCTTCATCGTAAACTAAACCGAAACTAAATGAGTGAGTCGACAAAACAAGGAAGACGTGAACTTTAGTTTAGCTACATTCGTCTTTAATCTTTCAGTCTGTCTCTAGTTGCTGATTTCTCTCTTCTGTGGTTTTATTTTCAGTATACTTCATGGACGGCGCGGTGTATTTTTCAGGCTGGTGCGCTGTTGAAGACAGCAAGACACTTTTAGAGGACGAAGAGCCGAAATCAGGCCGGGTCTACACCATGTATCATGGCACACACATCAACAACGCGGAGGACATCATAGTCAGTGGCTTCAAGCCGTCCACTCGCGGAATGCTGGGCAAAGGCGTATACGTGAGCCGCAACGTCCGGAAGGCGAAGTGCTACCCACTCCAAACTGACAAACGCCACCAGGTCGTGTTCAAGCTCAAAGTCAGTGTGGGCAAAGTGAAAAAAATCGACTGTGACAACCATCCAATGCGTACGACCTGGCACGACGAGGGCTACGACTGCGCGTGGGTGCCTCCACACAGCAATATCACTGCGATCAAATCCGGCCGAGAGGAGGACTGCGTGTGGGACCCGACACGAATCACCGTGGTCGACGTGGCGTGTTGCATTGACGAGAACAAACGACGCAAGCTGCGTGACCTCATCCGCAGTCACGTGCGCAGCGACGAGTGTCCGACATGCCACCAGAGCTTTCCGGCCTTACCGCACGATCTGCGGGACTGCTGGGCGTGCGGGAGCAGGATTTGCCCGTTTGAGACGGAGCATATGTGTATGAACCGGCAGCCTATGGAGTAACAAGTGAGTCGAGTCCTGGAGGTACTGAAGTATGTTGAACACTGTTAAAAGGAGAAGATCCTTCAGGAACTTTTGAAGGTTCCTCAGTTTGAAACGGTGGAGGAACCCTTTAAGGTGCTTTGAGAAACCTTCTCAGTTATATCCAAAAATATACCTGAAATTATACTGAAGAACGTGGCGTCAAAATAAGATCAAAAGTTTTGCGCACCAAAAATCCGCACATTCTCAGTTACAAAATCTCCTTTATGGCTTACAGATTTTAGTTTTTGTTGCGCAAAACTTTTGATCCTATTTTGACGCCATAGAAGAATCCCAAAAGTTCTACCAGGCACCTCTGAGAACTCTGAGGGACATTTATGGGGTTATGATATGGGGTTTGTTTAGCTGAATCCAATCCTTATGAACCCGCATGAGAATCTCTGGAGAAATGCTATCACAAGTATATACAGGGTGAGCCAAACGTCATGGGACATTTCACTCACCCTGTACAATAAAGTAAAGTAAACTAAACTACAATATAGTTATAGAAATATAAATGAAAATATGCATCTAAGAATAATAGGGGAAAAATAACATTATAAAATATTTAGTAAAAAAAAAAACCCAAAATGTAATATGTGCAAAATGTGTAGAAGAATGTTTTTCTGTGCAATGTGCAGGGGTCCGTATGTGCAAAATGTCGTGGAGATGTGCAACCAATGCAGTTGTCTATAGTAGTTATTGCCAGTGAAGCTATGGCTAGGCTTCTCATTCATATTCGATATAAAGCTTGCCAGAAAGTTCCACGGGCCATTTGGTTGAGACCAGTTGAACTCTACTGAAGTAGCCGAGGAACTGTTCAGGAGTTTTGAAGTTGTGTTATGCAAATTTCTATTTGTGGTTATAATTTGTGAATGAAAAATGACTTCTTATCCCATGTTACCAGGGGCATAGTGATAGGGATCATATAAAAAAATTCCAGTCTAGACCACATCCACTTTTGGTTGAAATCCAAATACAGATCAAGATATGAAGGCAGATACAGATACAGATACTGGCATTTTGTTACACTCCTATTATAGTCTAAATGAACCATCGTTTTATTAAGCTTTCGTTTCACCAGGGTGTGTGTAAAAAGAGAATAAAAGACATCTGGCCTGGCATTGACTATTATAGACAAAGAGTAAGGATATATTATGAACATAAACCAGTCATAGTTTCTAAGTTATATGTATTGGCTAGCCAGCTGCATCTAGTTGAAATAAACACTAAATAAAATTTCCATATAACAAGTGTAAAACACTTAGTGATTTAGTGTCAGCAATAAAAAAAAAATCTATACTCACTTAACACATCTATATCCTTTATTTGTGAATAGGGTTTAAGTGGATAGGCCAGTAGTACAAGAGATTCCTTGCCTAAATATTTTAACTGAGTTCAAAGTGTTCTGTATTTATGTGTATGCAAAATCATGCATTAAAATGTTCAGAGCAGAAAAAAACATATTCATTCCATTTGAAATAAATGTAACAGACTTTTCATGCTGTCCTATATGACTTAATTTACTGTGTTCTTACTGTAACTTATGTTTTACTGTGTAATTTTAGTGTAGTAGCTCAAGTTGACAACTTTGGTTTGGTTTAAATTATGGTTTTAATATTATTACCCAGTTCTCAATATTACACATTATGTTGAAAATTTGTATTAGCAGGTACAAAGGGAATAAAATGATAGTTATTTAATTTGTATGTTTGTCTTTTTGCTTGATTCTGAATATGTAAAACTTTTTAAAATATTGTACTTGACCCAAACTCCAAATTCACTGGGTTGACTGGTTATTTATTTATTGATTGATTGATTAATTGATTGAAAAGTAGATTTTGTTTGCAATTGCAGATTAAACTAGGGAAATTCTGCGATCTGAACAGCCGAGCCCCAAAGACCAGAGTTGATGTTGGTTTGTGTTAAGAGCAAATAAGTAATGGTAACTGATAAAATCATGTGGGTACAGATACATTTAGATAAACTGATGTGAACTGCTGCATTCCACTACCCATACTAAGCAAGGTATGAAGTGTAAGCTAATGCAGTGCAGTATATGCACTGCACCACATGGGAGCACTGTCACTCCACCACACCGACACACATTCGGAGACTGGCAACTTCTTGTGAAAACACTGAAAACACTTTAACAAACCAAATGTTATGTTCTTAAACACTGTAAAATGCATACCCAGTACAAAAATCAGATACTTAGAATGTAATGCCGAATATTTGTTTTTGCTTTAAGATATATAATTTAAATACAACTTCTTAGACGACTTTGGATTACCTTAACTTAACTACAAATTTAAACTACCCTCATTTAATTTAATAATGTAGCTTATAGAAATTGAAAACAACATATCTTGCTCTTAAATAAATCATAAGTCCATATGATCGTTTTCCACTTATTATTTTTTGGGGGGTAAAAATCTAGACTGCTGGCTCATACAGAATATATGAGGGTTTTTTTTCTAACAGGGTGAATGTGTTCAGAACCAGTCCTGGCAGATGTGGTGCTAAATATCTTGCGCCTTCTGATGATGGACCAATGGAACTGGCTGTGAAAAGAAAACATCCAGAAGACTGTTCATGTGCTATTTGGCAGGTTTATTGAGAGTAATACACACACGCACGCACACACACACACACACACACACACCTTACTATACTTGTGAGGACCATCCACTGAAATCATTGTTAATGTAGCTAATAAACACTGTATCCATAGTCTAACCTTTAATGCCAGTAACCAAATATAGCTTCTGGATTTTTTTTCAGTAAAAGCTGCAGCTGTTCAGTGTTCTTTGTTGGAACCAACCAAATGTCGGATCTTACAAAGGTCAATAATGTCAAATATTCCTAGCCTTATCATGAGTAATACAAGTAATATGTAAATATGTAAATATGGACATTGGTACACTGCAAGTTCAAATTTTTCCTCAGCTTTATTTACACTAATACAGAACAGATATTCTGAAATTCACATTCTGTGGGTACTTTAGTTATTTTTAATATACTGTAGTTTTGAACAATTTTATAGTGGATAGTGGATGAAAGTGTGTGCCCATGGTGCCTTGCAATGGACTTGTCCCATCCAGGGTATATCCGAGTGTAGCATTCCTGGGAAAGGCTCCTGATATATCCCCACCCTGTCAAGGATAAATGGGATACTGAAGACAAATGAATGAACTGCAGTTTTTACAGGGCTTCTGGTTAAGCCTTTTTTTTGAGGTCAGTTCAGTGTCCAGTGCTCATCTTTATTTGTGACAGAGATAAAGACATGACATGACTTGTAAAGCACAGTCATATAGCTGCATTGTACACAAATAAAATGCATCAGTCTGGACTAAATGATGATCTGGTCTTGGAGAGCATTTGATTCATGTCACAATTCACTAGTTTGACCAAATTTAGACATTAATAAACTGTGGTCTGTAAACATTGCTTCTTTGTATACAATAAGCATCTGGCTCTCCAGGCTAAGAGAAGTATCTAATCATCTCTGGATGATGATGAGGTTGGCCTTATATGACCCAAAGTGGAGAATATTACTGCAGCTGGAAATAGAGTTCTGCTAGTGTGGGTAGGCCTATGCACCCCAAAAGCACTTCTACATTGGGATAATGGCATTCTTACAGCATGTGCTGTCTCTCTACTAATGTTGCCCACTTAACGCGCCAACACTAATATTTGTTTGCACGCACAGTGAACAGTTCTTCAGTGAGCCCATAAGAGCTGAGCGGCTTTTGGCTCTTTTTGGCTCTTTATCACTGGGCTCCAGCTTTTGAATTTTTCATAGTCATTTACTGAGTATGAACAGGCATAAAAATAAAATTCAGATTTACTCTTATGTTTAGGAAACTTGCTTAATAGCCAAATACTTGCAAACAACAATGCTGTAAAGATAATCTAAACAGAGTAATTTTTTAAAAAATGATTTTTATTAACTAGTGCCTTTGCCAGGGAAAAACAAGCAAATATAATTATAACCAGTCTATAGCTGTCTGTAGACTGGACAAGTATAGAATTAATTAGGCCAAAACCCTGACAATTTAACTCTTAATGGCGACGTTCCATGAATGTGTGTAGTGAAGACATGCCTTATTAAATGATTTTACTGGAGAATGATATGGAGTGTACAGACATCAGCAACATTTTAATAATACAAATACATCTTAAATGCTGCATAATTTCTTGAAAGTACCTGTTGATGTTTTATAACAGAAGCGTAGCAATATACTTATATACTATATTTGCTTATTCACTGGTTGGAAAAAATACAAGTATTTTAGTCACCTGACATGAAAACCAATCCTTATTTTTGAATGTGTCTCCCTGATGTTCCAGTATTCTTTTATTAGTTTCTTCACCTACCACCTAAAAAATAAGTCCAATTTGTGTTAAAACTGTTACCTTGGAAAAACACTGCTGACAAGACAGTTTATGGTGGTAAGCTTTACTACGCCTATTATTTAAAAATCCTGAAGGTTTAATGTTTAATAACTTGTTTGTGTGTCTATGTTGTGTTACTTTATATAAAATGACCCACTGTCCCTTTGACATGCATGGAACAGGATGTGTGTGAGCCGAAAACAGAAGGTGTATGGCAGTCCACCATGGCCACTATTCTTAAGTATGACATCGTCCCTGGTAATAATTTTAGCGCCTTTTTCACCAACGCTGGACTGTTTATGCGTTTGTGGTCTAGAATGGTAATGGATGGTAAGTATAGTTAGCATGGCTGTGGTTTGAAATGACCTTTAAAAGAGCGCAGCCAGTTAAAGTTGGTGTCCTGGGCTCAGAATGTTCTGGAGCTGGTTTTGACCCTTTACACTTGGGTCAGTAGCTGGTTTGGGGTTGTGAGGTTGCAAGCAAACCGCAGTACAAACTAAAGTAGTGTACTGTGATACCTAAACATTACCAACATTACCTAAATTGAATGTTTCTAAGGATATATGTTACATGTACCAGCTGTTCATGACAACATTATACGGACTTAAATAAACATAAACATTTCAATAGACATCACCTGTCATCAAGATTGATTTAGTCAATGTTGAAATAAAGCTGGCAGAACACTGAAGTAAAGTGAGATAGAGTTGTGATGACATATGTTTATGTTATGACAGAGGCAGCTGGTAGACATGGACTAGGAGGGCAAAGCCCCCTGTCTATCAAAATAAAAAGACATCTGTATAAAGTTTCATTTTCGGCTTCCACATCAGATTATTTGCTAACTATTATTATTATTTGTTAACTAATTTGTTAACTAATGTTCAAGGTTGATCATTTCAGTCTTTTTTTGTCATGGTCATATGAAAGATAGACACACAGATATAAACATGGAAAGAAATACAGAATAGAAGCAACACTGAGACTGACCATTCTTTTTCACGCAGGAGATTCAGTCAGTCAATCAGTAACAATAATGCAATACAATTCCACTCTAGCTCTCACCTTTGTTTGAGCTGATATATTTGAGCCCACTTTACGGACACAGTTGTAACACATTACCAGTACAGATCGAGAAGTTTGACAAATAAAATATAATGCAGAGGTGGATTACTTACTTATTATCCTTTACCCCTCCCCAAATACCTGTAGAGGAGAAAATAAAGAAGTGTCAAACTCACTTTGTCTAGTCAAAATTATTAAAAAAGGGCAGATGACAGAACTGTATAGATGACAATGCGTTAAAACTACTTCCCATCCTGTCAGCCAAGAACCAGAAATTTGAAGACTGGAAAACTGCCTGTAGAGGGTATGGCTCGAGGAATTGTGGCAATTGGAGACAGGCTCGGGTAAACGCAACTAAAAGGTTTTGCTTATTAACACTTTGATCTTGATAACTGTTTGATGAGCCTGTATGTGGATTGTAAATGCTGGTGTAAATCAATATAATATCTGGTAATTCATAGAGTCTGCCTTGGTCAGTTAGGATCTCTTTGAGGATACCAATTCCAGAGTTTGCATGTACAAGTGTCTCTGAAATCATATGTGCAAAGATTTTGCTTAGAGGCATTGCTTCCCAGTATTACGTTGCTTAGTCCACCAGAAAGAACACAAACTGATGTCCTCATGCAGTCTGTTCTAATGCATGACAATGTCCATCCCCAATATTTTGAAAGGGACCTCGATCAGTTGGAGGCTTCACCAGATCACATTTGCGACTTGCAACACACCACTTGAATCTGGAATCAAGGCCTGGTATATACCCTCTTGTACTCTCTCTGGTATTCTGTACTTCCCAGCATGATCAGGAGTGGCCTGCAGCACCAACATGTAGGACCTGGACCAACATCCCTACCATCCCTATTCCCTCACATGTGGCTCTGGACTCACTAACCTGTAAGAAAGATGAGACAGACACAAGGGTGGGAACAGAAAGCTTGTTTTGGGGTCATTGGGACTGGAGGAAAGCAAGAGAATGAGACCAAAGAAGAGCGCTAAGTAAAAGGAAAAGAGAGAGATTCATCTCGCCCAGATATATGCTCAAATGCCAAGGTGATTTCCCTGTCCTGCAATGCAAGGCAGTGGCACTGGACCCACCCTGCTATTATCTTTGGCAATGAACTGCTCCAGTATTACCAAATTAACAACAGCTTGCACTTATTCCTTAGCAGCCACCTCTGACATGAATCCCTAAGCTGATGTGTGAATCCGAATGGTTGGCTGAGCTTACAGAAGGCTAGTAAGTAAATGTGTTGCTGGTGTTGCTCAGCGGTTGCTAGAGAGGAACAGCATCAATCAGGCCACCCACTGGTCCTTTGGTCCCCCCTATGCTTTCACAGCCTTAAGGAAGGCCTCTGCATCATCCCAAGGGCCCACTCAGGACATTGTTAAATAAGTCACAGCTTTAGAGGCTGCTGGGAGGTGGCTGGGGTACCTGCTGCCTGAATCAACCCCCACAGCACCTGCCTTTCATCAACCTGTGCCTGGAGCAAGGTCTGGAAGCTCTATTGCTTCTCAGTGCTCAATGCAATGACAGCCTGGGTCTGACTCTGGTGCAGGCCTGCAAGGGTTTTGACGAGGTACATGAGGGGCACTGACTCCATGGCCACATTTTCAGTACCAGTGCAGAAGGTGTCGGTTAAGAAAATGAAGACACAGGAGTCAAGCTTGGGAAAACTCAACGTTAATTTTTGTTAGCACAGTGTCCACTTTTCAGCACTGTGAATTTGTACTGTTTTTCTATTATTAATTTATGCATTGATGCACTTACTCCCCCCCCCCCACACACACACAGCTCCGTGTCTCTAAAACATACTGAAACACAGAACAGAAAATTCGACAATCCTTCACAGATAGGAATCCTTGTCACTTGCCTCTCCTGGCTTCACCCTCCAATCACACACCGGCACTCGATAACGCCCCTGCTGCCACACGGTCCAAATTAGGTGAGACTGTGCCTATGATAGTCTCAAATTTCTCTTGGCTGACAGGAGTGGAACCCAATGTGGTCCTCTAATGTTGTAGCCCTTCCAAATAAAGGTTAATATTTTAGGCATGCTGAGGTTATTTTTTTGTTTACAACATTTGAAAAGAATGGTTATATGAGTTACTATAATCCTTCCTGGCAGTTTAAACCAATCTGGCAATGCCACAGTAAAAATCAGAGTGCTCACACCTTTTCTGCAATCTGAGCCATGAATATTAAAATGTTTACCAGTCTGTCACATGATTTACAGTCCAGCTAATGGCGAAGTGCTCAAAGACTTTAAATAACACTGTTTCTTTTAGATAAAATGAAGTTTTTCTTTTTGTTGGCTCATCAGAAGAGGTGCTGTGCAAGCCTTTTCTGGATGCACTATGAGAAAAGTGCCTGATGACAAGAAGCAGTCAGTTTAATTTATTTTGCCTTTTGTCTATAAACCGTGGACAATTTATTAGTTATAAAATGCACAAGATGTTCAGTTTTAGTATTTGTTTCACAAAGTGGCCAGCCAAGGACTTCAGATGTTGGTTCTGCACCAGCTGCATTTGGTAAATGCTTGAATGTCAGGGAGAGCAATGGGCCATGGCATGGTAGAAAGGCCCAGCCTCTCGGATTTTTCTAAAAGAAGAAAAAAGCCTCATTCAACTTTCAGAAAATCTAGAAAAAGGCAAAATACTTTGACCCTTTTAGGCTTTTTATCTTGAAACAATGGTGTTGGCACATACGCTAAAACACTTGGGTAGGCAGGATTACATGTTTGAGTAAGAAATGTGTGTCTGGGGTCTGTTGGCCTATGTCTTAATAAGGTAGTAAACTGGCCATGTAAATTCATTCTGACCAGTGTTAATAGGCCACTTCAGGTTGATTCAAGAGAGCTTTAGGACAGCCTGCATCTGTCTATTTGTGTGTTTCTAAGCATATATCATTGAGCATGACAGCTGGATGGAGTTGCCAGTAATCTGTTTATTCCACTTGGCAAAGGATTTTACAACAGTGTGTGAGTATGTGTTTGTAGCTGTCTGCTTTCCTGTTGAATCATTAGTCCCTAAACAGATATTTTTCAGAAAATCAAGTTCGAGAACAATGCAGTGGGATCCCTGGAATATTATTTTATTTGCCAGTTTCTTCCATTGTTCTGGGGATGGGGGTTTTCCACTGTTTCCGTAGTGTGTGTGTGTGTGTGTGTGTGTGTGTTGGCATGTTCTTACGTCTACATGGGGAATCTAACAGTCTCTGGTCTTGTTAAAAAATGTTTTTTTTTACCTGCACTGTATATTTATATGATTTATTATGATTTTTTAAAAATTCTTTTATTTTTCATTAATAGGATTAATGTTAACTTAATCGATATGGTACCCTTTTCAGACTGATCGATATGGTACCCTTTTCAGAGTGTAATATCCAACCTGGACAGTCCATACTACCAGAGAGTACTTTCGCCCTAAATTCGAACTCATTTATTTCTCACGCTGCATCCAATAAATCCTTCGCACGTGGATCCTTGCCCCAATGTCTGGGCCCTATACATTACAGAAGGCTTTGTCTAACAAAATGGATCAGGCAAGAGTGAGTAAATTGCAATCAGCCTTTGTATTACAAGGTCAACCCTTGGGTGACATGAGCAATGGTTTCCATGGACTGGTCTGCACCAACAGCGGAACTGTGAGGACAAATTATACTTAATCCAGGCCTTCACATATGTAACACTACAGATTATGTCCCCAGCGAAAGTGGGGAGGACCAGAGCACTGGACCAGAGCAAGGTGAAAGCTGCCATCTTCTGATCCCAACTGAAGATGACTAAGGAACTGAAATGCTTCCTGGGTGTCACAAACTTTTATAGACACGTTCTCGAATGTTTCAGCATAGTACTCAACTTAAAGTTAAACTTGAGAAGGATTTTGTGGTGAAAATGTCAGAAAAATGCATATGCCTTCTGTTCCAGAAGGTGTAGACAATCTAGTGGTCAAATGCCACTCACTATTAAATTGGCACTCAAAGAGTGAAGACACTCTTTACATTCATGACTGATTATGAAAATCACATAACCAGATACAACTTGATCAAAACACAACACTTCTATATACTTATATATATATAAAACGTACTATATTGTTTAATGAAATATATATTAACATACATATTGTTAAATGAAATAGATATATTGTATTTGTAAGAAATATAAAATATAAAGCATATACTACCTAGAGGGTAGAAGGTGGTTATGCAGTTTCTGGCTTGGGAAAGAAGAGTCTCTGATAATACCGCATGCTCTATCTGTAGTGGTGAAGGTCACTGATAGTGGGCCTTTCTGTTATCCAGAGTGAAGCTTCTATACAAAACCGTTACACAGTTTGTTAATATGCTCTTGATGGTGCATTGGTAAAAGTTTGTGAGTTTTTAAAGAATAGATGGTCCTTTTTCATTCTCCTAAAGATGTTAAGATACTGTTATGCCGTCTTTACCATATGAAAGGTGTTGGAGGTCTAAGAAAGGTCCTCAGAGATATGGAAACCTAAGAGATAGAAGCTGGAGACATGATGTGGACAGGGGTGTGTTTGCATTTGGTCCACAATAAGCTCCTTGGTTGTTTCAGTGTTGGAGGAACACCATGCTACCAGGTGCTAGAACAATAAGAGGTGATGTACCCAAAACTTAGAGAAAATGAATTCTGGTGGAACACTATGAGATGTTAAACAATACAGTGTGTATTTAGACTAAGCCCTCATGCCAATTACAAACACTACCCCACACCCAAACCGTTACAGCCAGGGCAGATGCCTGTCAACCAGGGACTTTGAATCTACCACTAAGGCCCAAATTTTGACGTACATTTAAACAGATAAACCCAGCATCCTACCATCCCAAACTTTTACCACACTATAAAATCACACCCATCTTACGTGTCTTACGTGTTTTAACGAGATATATTAATTCTGCAGTGTGCATGGCGCTTCTGAAGTCAAGTGAAGGTTAACTTGGGATCAGACACACTACCCCTAATCTTACTAAGCCATGGTGTTCATGTCTGCTGTCATCCATCATATAATGCTTGTGTATTACATGTGCAAATCTTGCCGAGAATAAATGGTGACCGATTACATTAGCTAAGAATAAATCAGGCTTATACTCCCAGGATAAATGCACGAACACATGCATCACACTTCACTGAATCTTATTTAGATGATGTTAGTCTCCCAAAATGCACCAGACTCTGATGCAGTCTCTGGTGTTCAAGAATAAGTGTCCCACAGGAGGCAAAATCCAAAAATAGGGGAATGTGTTAAATGGTTCTGCTGTGTAAAGTGACATTGATAAAAGGTCACTAAGTCATCTTTTTTTATTTTCAATTACAGCACAGCTCTGGTTTCTTCTGAATAGTGGATCAGGAGGTCTTCATTCCATTCTGTGGTATAAACACCCAAAGGACAGCTATATTTCTGCCTCTGCCCTCATGTCACCACAAAAACATCCTGGTAGTCTGTGTCTGCTTGTCCACTATGACATTATGTTGTACTGTCGGTCTGTTTTGCAGCATTCAAACTGAAACTTTCCAGAACAATTGGATATGAATTTTAATAGCGCTATGCATGAATATTTAAAATGATACTAAATCTTGAAAAGATATTATCCCGAGCTGCACCATTTTAAGTAATGTGTTACAGATGCATGAATGTTTACTAATTTTAAGTAACAGAGGTAATAAATTTTGGCACACAGTGAAGACATTTCTGACAAGACAATTAATGTGTGTTTGGTTTCACAAAAAGTCCTTAATTACTACAAGGAAGAAACGTGGTCCAATAGTATTTTGTAGTAAATGTTATGTTAGTATATGTTATTATATGAATAGTAAAGTAGGTGAAATTTAAACAAAATGGGGGAATGACAGACACAGATTTCGAGGTCTGACTATTTAACATTTTCTGTTTGATGAACCTTATTGTAAGCTGTTTTTCTTTCATTAATGTGTAATAAAGAAAGTTTTCTTCTCCTTTTTTGACCCAGAAACAATAAGTGGTGCAAAGATTTGCAATTAACTACAGACTCATGAGACTGAAGTACTGTGCATATATTGTGTAATGTTCAGTTCAGACAGCAGGTGATACTCTGGCACTATGAGTCTTGTAATAATGCTTTTTCAGAGTGCCTCCATATTTTCAGAATTCTTCATGATTTTATGTTGTATAAAGTAATTTCCATAAATGTTCTGTGACAAAATTAGTTTTAGTAAATTGCACTTGAGCAGCATAATGGCCAGGTTTCTTTCTTTTTTTTTTCTTTCTTTTTTTTTGTACTATTTTGCATTGCAGTCTACTTATAAAGTATTCCATTGATTTTTGGGCAGACATTTTCTATGCTTTTCCAGAATTTAATTCATGAGCTCATGTTGTTTCTTGAATCACTTAGTAGCAAAGTCGTAAAGGGTCATGCTGGAAAAGCTAATTGATTACCACCAAAACCAAGAAAAAAAAACCTATCATACGAGGAATCAAAGTGATCTCAACCCTCATTCTTTTCTTATTATTTATCAAAATGTTTCCGACAAGCTCTCTTCAATCTGCCAGACATATGCTGTTTAGGCGTTGCCACAGAGTGGCTGTCACAGTGTTGATCCAAAAATCAGATTTCTGTACAATACTAGCTAAGGAACTGGTTAGTGTTCCAGCCATAGACTGTCCCTGAGAAGACTATGCAGATGTGCAACATAACAGACTAAATTCAGTAGGGTTGTCAGTAGGAAGTCTTGAGGAGGAAATCTTGAGTGGAACCAGACTACCAGGATTTTGTTGTGATCGGTTGCATTACTTCAGGCTTTAGCAATGAAGCACACACTATTAGGTCACCCTGGAGTTATCCAGTATTTCAGAAATTGTTCTGGCTATGTATTTTGGCAGAGGTTTAACTTATTACTGAAGCTACATACACTGTAAATACTATCCAAAAGCATTTTGTGCCCAAGACTTACCCTTTCTTCAATGGATAATATTATCTGGATACTGTAGACTTAAGAACTGCTGCTACAATCATAATATAAATCCTGTGCTCATCCTTGGACTCTTACTCACAATGTGATCACAGATAGCCATTTTAACACATTTAAGTCTGTTAGCCTTTCAGCAGACTGTTGTAGAAGCATAATGACTTCCAATCCAGTGTCACCCAGGAGAGGATGCACCACTTTTGAATATGGTTCCTAAAGGTTTTGTAAGACATCACAGGGAGTTTTTTCTCCCACTGTCGCATCTGTCTTTCTCATTAGAAATCTGAATATACATCTAGATTTTCTCAAAACTACTTTCTGGCAATATTATTTGTTTAAAGTGCTAGACGAATATATGGAATTGGTACAGTGGGCATAAGGCAGGCCAGTTCGGATGTCTTCGCTTTATGTAGAAAGAATTAGAAAAACTTGTGAAATGTTAGTGAATGATAAATACACTATATTGCTCATAAAAACCATTTCATGAAGCTCTCTATGCACTGTTCTTGAACTAATTTGAAGGACACATCAAGTTTGGAGGTCTGCAGCAATCAACTCTGTGGAAAGTTGGTGAGCCTTTGGAGACTTTCCTAATCACACCCACTTTGTTATAATACAGTAGCAATAAAATTTCACAACTGGACCTGTTGCACAGGTGGCATCCTATCACGATACCATGCTGGAATTCACTGAGCTCCTAAACCAACCATTCTTTCACAAATGTTTGTTTAAGCAGTCTGCATGCCTGGGTGCTTGGTTTTTTACTCCTGTGTCCATGGAAGTTCTTGGAACACCTGAATTCAATTATTTGGATGGGCGAGTGAATACTTTAAGCAATATAGAGTATTTAACTGATTTTTATATGTTTTTGTTGTTGCATATTAAGTTTCCCAGCTTGCATCATTATAAAAAAAATAACAACAAAAAGCATGCTCGTAGATAGTAAACTATATTTTCATATTACAAGAGTATTTACAGTAATTTGTATCCAGTACTCATTCATTATTGGTAGTTGTAATTGTTGAGCTATCAAACATTATGCAATTAATCTGTGTCTGTCTGCACTTCCCAACTTAGTAGAGTAAATAGTATGGTCACATTTAGGTGTCCCCCTGGTATCTTGTATTAGGACAGACTTATATAACCCAACACTCAGACAGACCATTTTTATAGTATTGGCAATGTTGCTATAACATGGAGCAAACTCAATAAAATGTTTCATTTTTAGTGGCAGAAGACAGCAATAGAAGACACAGACAAAGAGAAAAAGAGAGATAAAAAGGGGAACATCGCTTCTTGTGGTATGCGCTGGCTCCTACTGTACTGATGAGAAGACGTGGCAGCACCAAGTGATGTAGATCCAGCACAGACAGATGATAATTGATTTTCTCCATCACTCTTTGGTCAGACTGATCAATGTGGTCTGATGAAAGATGACAGGTCTTAGAGCAAACAAACATTGTGGATCAAGATCAATGGAGTTGGTTTCATTTCAACTGTTTTTGTGTCTGGGGTGGGGGGTGGGGGTATGATTTATATTTATTTTTTTTAATGTATTGCATATATAAATTTTATTCAAAAATCAAAGCCTGCTTTATTATGGCACATCTGGTCCCTTTGTACACTAAGTGTTTCTAGTTAGTTGTTCTTTTCATTTTTATCCACTGCAATCAATACATCAATTTGGAAAGTGAACGGTGGCCCTACTAACATCTGGACTTTTACCTCGTCAGTGTTTTCACCCAACTGCTCTTTTGTTGCCACTTGTACATATTTTACTACAGATAAGCATATTGTTAGTCATAAATTGACGAAACTATGTGTATCACAGACACGCAGGTACATATTTCATTGTAGAATCTTTGTTCTATTATTTACAAAACACATTATTGACAAGACCAAAACTAGCAATATAGCTTGCTATCGCTAGCAAAGTCTTTCGTTTATTAATCCAGGGATTGGCTATGGCTTGCATAAGGCTAACATGCCTGCAATGTCTCAAATCTTTTTTACAGATAGCATGTTCAGTTGACCTTGCTTTTACACATTTGAAAAAGAACGTAAGGTATTGCTGACTTCAGGGACTTCTAGAGAGTAGCAGCAAGCTTTTATACTGCTGGTGTTTGTTCATGAATCAGCAGTCCGTGATTAGGACAGGGGCCCAGCATGAACTGGCAGGCTTTTTTCCACCACAGGACCCAAACAGAACTATGTTAAAAATAACATGATTGAATAATAATAATACTAGTAATAATTTTGCCAAATCTAACAGCTAGTAAAAAAGACATTACACTGATGAAAACAAGATCAATTTCCCTTTGTTTTTGATAAAAATCACATTGCTGCCTTAAATAACCACTCTTACAACCATGGTGAGCTGAAAAGCATCTCTATATGCAGAACATGCTGAACCTTGAGGTGAATGAGGTACAACAATACTTGAGGTATTGAGGTACAATAAAGCTATCAATCCTAACAAAGATTGTTTGGATAATCAAACCTCCAATTTTTTTTTAAGGATGTCCCAATTTTTCAATACATTTTCAGACAGGTTAAAACTGATCCAGATATCACAGGACAGGGATTTCTATCTTTTTATACCTCTCTATGGGGCCATCTGCTGGACAATTATACTAGCATTTATGTGTTAATAAAAAATAATAAAAATAAATAATTAATGAACCACTTCAAGAGAGAAAATTGTTTTATTCTTAAGAATTACAGTCCATCATAGAAGATACTGCAAATAAAGCACATTAAGTACAGCATTCCTTATTGGACGTCTGTTAAATCTCAACTCTGCACCTGTGTTAAATGTTGCAGAAGGTGTAATAAACCATGGCAATACTGTGTAAACAATTTCACCAAGTATGACTCACATCTGGCTTGTAAGTGGTGGGTGCTGAAATGTCTTATAAATATTGCTCACCTACAGAATTTGTGCATCATGTACTGATCCAGGCTATCTCATGTAATGATCCAGGTTGATCATGTTTGATCTTGTTGAGGTGTTCTGGATTTTCAGGAAATGCAATAGAGTAAGTCAAAAGGCTGGACAAGGCATTTGAAACTCTGAATGTCTATAAGTACAGTGGACATACAAATGCCCTTCTATAATGGGTACTATAATGGGTATATTTAGCACCCCAGGTAACAAGCAAAATGTAATAAAATGTGTTGTAATCACAGACTGAGTTAATGCCAATGGTAGTGGCCATTTAAGAACCATTAAACACATTAAATTGGTGGAAAAGGGTCTGAAAGAACAACTCAGTAGCAAACTGTCATCAAAGTAGAAACAAGCCCTATCAAACAAAGGATTTTCCTGATAAAATCATGCATAGACATATATATCAAAGGCTCTAAATGGAATTTTGCCTACCAGAAGGGGATAAATCAGGGGCCTAACAATACAAAATAAATAAATAAACAAATAAATAAATAAATGAAACTGTGAGTTTCGGAACTTAACATCAGAGAAACAACAGGTAAAAAAAAAAGTGAATTACTAGTTTGACCACTGTGCAGTGGATCTGTGGAATCTTTACCCCTGTGGAGACCAAGCCTGTAGAAATGGTCATTTGTAATGAGCTCCAATATTCGGCAGACACATAAAATTCAGAATCCTCCAAATCACGAATAAAACGTGCTCTGAAAGACAGTAACGGCAATGAAGAACTTGTGAAGACAGAAAATGAAGGGCGAAGACACCCATATGTTTGGCTGAAGAGCCGATAAGATTAACCTTGCTTCAGCAGAAGCTGAATTACAAATTGCCTTTCTTAAAAACAAAATAAAAGAATATTTGTTTTATTTCTTTCTTTCTTTTCTTTTTCTCTTCTTTCAGTAAGTGGGAAGTGCAAATGTATGTTTGCTACATGATTTCTGGTGTTTTCTATAATACCCAAACAAAGTGTTTCTTACTTCTGCATTTATTTGCTAATGGGGGTTACTTTTTCTTACACTGTAAAAACAAATGTGCTACATTAGTTAGTGTCTAGGTGGCCTTAAACATCTGTGTTAACTTAACTCCCAAAAGTTAACAATTATTTGTATTTTATATTTTGTTACTTTATTATTTGATTTTCTATTTGATTAATTTATCACGTAATTCAGAATTTTAATGCAGCCTAATCTATAAATTTAATTAATTTAATTAATTTATTTATATATATATGAGTGTTAATTCAGTTGATTACATTGAAATTGAATCCTGTATAAAAGTTAACTGGAATACAAAATCAAGATCCAAATCTTCAGGATCCAAAAGCTTCTTATACTTTTTGAAAAACTCATTTTAAAATTGAATCCACCTAGATTGCTTTAATCCTGTCGAATATCTTTTAGGTCTTTTCAAATGTCTTTGCTGGTCTTTATCCAGTGTAACCTGTGCCCTCTGTAGCCTCACATTCCCGGTGTGGCCTTCTTTTGTTGTACCTCATCTGCCTTAAAGCTCTGCCACATCATTAGCTGACTGGATAAATACATGGTTGCATGAATAAGTAGGTGTATAGGTGACCAGTGAGCATGGACATTGGATATAAAACCCCAGGTTTATGTGACGTAAACAAACTTAATTGAATTAATTTTATTTAATTAATTCCAAAACTTTTTCTACATTTAATTTGACCTATATTCTGTACAATGTAATAACATGGTTGCATTAATGTGCACACTCCCCTATAATACAGGATGTGGCTGTGTTCAGAATTAATCAATCACATTTAAACTTATGTTGAATAATCATCAGTACACATGCCATTGATTAAAGTGACTGATTGTGAAGTTCAGCTGTTCTAGTAGGATTTTTCTGAAATGTACTTAGATCTTATAGAAGACATGGTCCTTAAAGATCTTGTGATCATCACTTGTGTGGAATCCCATGGAATTACCATGGAAAACTGTGAAGACGATCATCAACAAGTAGATAAAATATTACCGACTTTACCAACACTACTGGACATCCCTCTAAAGAAGCTGCAGAATTACATGTTACAGAATTCTCTTTATTCACAGCTAAGCATGTGAGAAAATCTTTTATGACTTGATTAGAGACCAAGGTTAAACATTTTGGCCAAAATTCCAAAAGATACACTAAATGGATAAAAGTATTCGGACACCCTCTTGGGCACAAGAGATGCCCTTGCAGTGTGACAGATTTGGAGAGCTTTTGTAAAAAAGAGTGGGCAGACATTGCCAGGCAAGATGTGTCATGCTCATAGACTCCTACCCATAACGGCAGAATGCTGTCATAAAATCAAAAGGTGCTTCAACATAGTATTAATGTAAGGGGTGTGTACATTTATAAAACCACATTTATTTTCTGTTGAAAGATTTTAGTTTGTTTTTCAACTGAATTGTATAAAAGTCACATTAAAAGTAGAGATATTTCTTAACTGATTGATCTTGAAACAACCAGCATTTCAACAGAGTTGTGTTGACTAGTTCCACTTTACATGTCAAACAAAACTCATTCATTTTTTATGCATATTGTATATACAATTTTTCCTTTTAACTGCATTGATTTGTTTTATCTTTATCAAGGATGTCTTGTAAAAATTGTTCAGTGTGCTTAGAGGAAAATGAACAGATGTACCACTTGCCAGATGCCAAACATAACAGCTGTTTTTAGTGGCCAAGACTTTCTATTTTTGCCTTTTAGTGTGACCTTTTTGTTTATTTGAGTTCAGGTTTAAAGTTTTAGTTTTAATTAACATGCTTTTCTCATATTCCCAAACACTTGTGCATGCACTTTTAATAACATAGACGTTTTTCTTTTTTTAAGTTTTCAGTTATATAAAAGTAATATAATCATTTGCAAATGATACTCCTGACACATCATTTCTTTACTAATTATAAGACTTTGATATTAGGCAGAAGAGGTATTTAATGAAAACATGATTTTTCTAAAAGCAGTAATGAAAATTAGACTGAATGGAAATTACATTACTTATGTATATATTAAGTGCTTACCTAAACAAAATAAACTACTTAAATAAATGACATGGTGTCACAATAGTCTTTATAATAAGGGTGTAAACAGCATAGATCCTTTTCCCTGTACAGCTAAAAAAAAAAGGCTTCCTGGCAGAACAGCCTTTTGGACCTCAGTGTTTGCAATCATAAATACTCCATATATCAAATTTCATGAATGATAAAAGGTGTGTCAAGTGTGGTACAGGGGGCCTTAATCCGGATCTTCTTCCTGAAAACCAGCAGCATTCTGGGAAGGAGGGAAACATCTGTCAAACACAGTCCTGCCGAGGGAGGTGATCTGTTTTTCTTCTCTTTGCATTTGGCTGCTTCTGGCTGCAGGTTTGATTGTGTGCATATGGAGATGCACATATGTGTGTGTGCACATGCATGAATGTATACGGAAAAAGTAAGTCTCTGTTTTAGTTGTGAGTAAACAATTACAGACAGAAAAAAGTGTATTTGTCTTATTAACTTTGTATTTGTGGGTCTGTCTCCAAGAATGTAAGTGGCTAAACTAAAACAAATGCCTTCCATGCTGGCTGCTATTTCTGGAGAGGAGGCACACGACCCTGGAACCTTGTTTGGCACACACACACACACACACACACACACACACACACACATGGGGACTGCCAAATGTCCCCACAGGTTCAGGACTGTCACACATTCTTGTCATTATAAAGAGATAAAAACACACATGCATGCTCAGTGCAATGGAAAGCTGGGGAGATAAACCGTTATGTGCTTATCCTGACTGTTGCAGAACATTGCATGTCCTGCTGTGTTTTCTTTTTGCAGTTGTTCTCTGCATCATGGACACTATGTTGGCCTGTCATGTGAATAGCACAATAGTAAAGTTTAGATTTAATGGGTTAGAGGGGAGATATGGTGGCTGACTTGCATGAGGACTGCATATTAGTTCAATTTATATGCTGACAGAAGCACAAACTATTTCAGTATTATGTGACTGAACACTGACCTAAGAATCGTGGCTAGACATTGCTGGTATCATTCGTTAGTCCAGCACCAGACAGAAAGGACAATACTGTGCTGAGAAACAGTTGGTGTTCTACTTCATATGTTATTGTAATAAAGACCAGGCCTTAGATTTGAAAAAGGCAGTGTTGTCCAGGCTGGATGTTGAGGTCTTGAATCATAAAGAGAAATTGTACTGAAATGTCACAGTATGTACCTACGCTGTCAACTTATCTCAATAGCTGCTGAGATGTCATTCACCATGCCTGTGTTTAGACACTGGACAGACAGATAGATAGATAGATAGATAGATAGATAGATAGATAGATAGATAGATAGATAGATAGATAGATAGATAG
>JAOVVF010000030.1:8299051-8313849 GCA_028565595.1 Duopalatinus emarginatus | reverse complement strand
ACCTGCTTGTAACTGCAACCTTGACCAGGCAACTGCTAAGGATGAATGATTACGATGAATAATTCTGCAAATTAACTGCTGTAAAAGAATATTTGAAAATACACAGTGGTAAATGAATCTTGTCTTACAATCTTCAACATGAGTTCAACAAAAGCTTTTAGGAAAATATTAGTTTCTCAGCAATAATCCATTTATGGCTAATAAATGTTAGTTTATACCAAACACTTTTATAAAGCATCTTTATACACTATGGCTGTATTCTAAATAGTACATAGTACATACTACTCGCATGCTAAATCTGCCTAAAAGTAGTATGTACAGTAGTACCAAACTGGAGCTCTGTAGTGTACACGGATATTGCACTCACAGATTTTCTAGTAGCCTATACAGGAATACTGCATCCTGGCCTAATCAGCTGTACCTACTTCACTTTACATATATTATTCCATCATTATTTAATATGAACGCCATTTATTTAAATGTATCTTAAACATTCTTGGTAAAATTTTAGTTACCTTTACCAGGTAAAGATGCTAACTAGTTGTTAGCAGTTACAACTGTTTTGGACTGCAGTGCAGACCCCCCCCCCCCCCTCCTCCTCACACACATTAATTAATAATAATAACTGAAAGGTTTTGGACATTTTTAAAGTTCTGCTTCTTTAAATTCTCTCGGGTGAATTCGCAACTCCTGTGACTGTGTAGTATGCTATACATACGTTGAGTTTTCTTACTATACAGTATGCAGTATACTATACTACTGTAGTGTGAATTGTGCAGTATAGTAGTATGCCATTTTGAATACAGCCTATGACATGTGTCAGTGTTTCAGCCTTGCCACATTCAGGCCAGAACTTAATTGCCCAGAATTCAAAGTGCCCAGTATGTTACAACCCACCCATTCTCAGTCCCCTGAGTTTTAGTTGTGTTTATCTTACCTGTTTTGTGTCCAGTGATTATGTTCCATATGTTTTACCTGTGTTTTGTTAACAGTGCACTGTTTTAGTTAGCTCTGTCTTTTGTTCTACTAGTTGAAAAAAGTATTTGGAAGCCATGCTACCAGTGTCAAGCTGTGTTCATTAGTTCAGTGTTATTCAGGTTATTGACTTTTTGCCCAGTTCATTACACAGTTTGTTGTATTGCCCTGATCCAGCCTAAGGTAGATCGCACAAATGTTACCGCTATACCACCATGAATGCTAGACATCCATTCCTTCTGTTTTAACATTGTAAAGTATGATGTTGTGCATATTTTTATACATTTTTATAAAGAAATTATAGTGTATCATTCGATATTCTTCTAACAATACTAAGTTGTACTCTTTGTAAACTTTTCTGTAGTCTTTTCCCCCACCTTTACTAACCCCTTTTTTTGTAAAAACCTATTATGAGAGGACAAAATGTATGTGTTAGTGAGTAACCATTTTCCTGGGCTCTAGATGGACAAATAAATGTACATTATTTCAGTAGTAAATAGTGTATGTCCTCTTCCAGTGCTTGTAAAATGTTTCCACTGCTTGCTCCACATCAGGTTGCTACAGGCGTTGTTCTCACCATAAGTACTAAAAGAACAACACCCTTTGAAAAGACGAAATTCATCTGGGTTCATTTGAGGTGCGATGTTTATATGCACACTTGTTATAATATACAGTGCGTCTATGAGTCTGTACCTTGATGAGGAAATCTGTAATAGACATAAACATTATGTAATGATGTGTAACATGTTACACATTTTTAGCTGCAGCTTGAAAGCAGGAAAAGGAAAGCAGACTTTAAGAGACTGTGGAATAGAGTTGCAGGGGGTATAACACTGAACGATCAACCCTCTACAGAGACATAGTCTGGTTTTGAGGACCATCAGGGTGGACCACCACAGAGAAGCTTTGTGTTTTCAGTTTGTACATAACTGAAAAAGGCTATCAGAATAGCTACTAAAATATGCATGCATTTCTAAAAATTGTATTAGAGTTTTAATTAGTAGCATAATACCCTGAAAACATGACTTTTATATCTCTGAAACTTGACATTTAGTTTAGTTTCTTGACATTGACATTTGACATATTTTGGGAGGGGGGGGGGGGTGTCATGTCAGTAATGTCATAATAGATTTTTCTGATATACTACAAACAAAATTCAACTTTAACTTTAGTCAGATACACAGTTTGGAACTGAGAACCAACAACTAGGTCTAAGAAACAGTTATGATAGTTTTAAGTGACAGAAGAATGTAACTAGACTCAAGAGGCTTGTTAATGAGGTTGGAGAGGGGGAAGCATAAGTTGACCAAGTCTTGAAGAAGAAGGTAGGGTAGGAGTTTGATAAAGGTATGAGACAGAAGCAAACTGAGTATTAGAATAAGTTACAAACCTTCTGCTTGTATAACAGTGACATGGATGATTACCCAGCACTTACACACACTTATATGTTACACTTATATTACACTTGTATACACCAATCAGCCATAACAAGAATGCCGGTCAAATCAGCCACCAAAACAGCTCTGACCTGTCAAAGTATGGACTCCACAAGACCCCCTAAACTTGTACTGTGATCTCTCTGTGGAAATTCCAACAAATCCCTTGTGGATATTCTGTGGGATCAGGACCGATGGGCAAGCCTTAGGCTTTGGATGCGTGTGACCCTGTTGCCAATTCACTATTTTTTCTTCATTGGAACACTTTTGTTTGGCATGTGTCAGGAGGTGAAATATATTAAGCAGCAAGTTAGCAGTCAGTTCACAACGTTGGTTTGTTGGAGGCAGGAAACATGGGCATGCATTTGGATGTAAACCATTCTGGCAGTGGCTAGTCGACTCGGTCAGATCATCTCCAAAACAGAACGTTTTGTTTGCTGTTTCTGGTATGCAGTGGTTAGTACCCACCAAAAGTGTTTTAAGGAATGGCTCCCAATGAACCATCAACAGTTCATTGATGCCCAAGGCTTATCTGTGCACATGGGGGCAAAAGACAATCCGACAGGATATCCATGCTGCTAATGTCTTGGACTCAGATACCACAGAACACTGTGGTCTTGTCCATGCCTTGACAGGTCAGAGGTGTTTTAACAGCTGTTTGCCAGGTGGAGTTAATGTTATGGCTTATATATTATTATATAATTAACCCAGACTCATATTATTTGGAGAAATTAAAATGCACATCTTGGCCTTAATACATTCTTGTTCTAATACTCATTTATGCAATATCTTCTTCTAATACACTCTTAATCTTGTACCAGCCCTAACCAGTTGATTCTAGTTATGTAATATTAATACATTACTCGTAATGAACAAATATGGTCAAATATGACTCATCCTTAATAACTGCCTGGTCATGGTTGCTATAAATAAAACATGCTGGTTTGTTTATATTTTGGGAAATAGAACTGGTTACACTATCTCATTAAAAGTATTTGGACTCTTACCCTTGACAATCATGTGCTTGCTGAAGATCCTATTTTAGAGTTTTACAGCCAACACTTTTATGGGAAGGCATTATTCTAGATGCTGTGGGGATTTGTCCAGTCAGCCACTAGGGCATTAATAATGTCAGATATTGCTGTCAGATGACAAGACTTGGCGTTCCAGTTCATCCCAAAGGCATTCACCGGGGTTGAAATCGGGGCTCCTGCAGGAGGCTCAAGTTGTACCATGCTTGCTTGGCACACCATGACGTTGTAGATCTTACTTAGTGCATAGAGCCACTGTCATGATGGAACATAATACTATCACTAGTTGACCCTGTGTATGTGATAGCTGGTATATACTTAAACGTGTCTTTTCTGAGAATGTACATAGAACAGTGGTGCAGAATTGTCTCTGGGTATTTTGGTGTGACAGTTATACACTGCAGATTGTAATGCGTATTTACTTTTGACAAATACAGCCTATGTTGCAATATGCAACAGCTACCGCATTACTGTTGTGTAGACTGAAGTGCAGGATGTTTACCAGAGGCCATGTCTTCAACATTAACCATGTGTGACTGACTGTACAACAGAAATCAATCTTATATGCATGTGCAAGATAAACAATACAAAGGGAAAAGGGAGAGAGGAAAAACAATGGCTGTATTAAAAAGCCTGATGAATGGGTTCCAGTGCAGTCCTGTGGGACAGGGAGGGGAGACTAAATATTTTCTGGGTCTGGAATGATAATGCTTTCAGTGACAGTTGATTCAAGTATTTTAATTTTGTGTGAAAAGGAATCATAGATGTATTCTGGTCTACTCAGATGAGGGAAAACTGCGGGTAGTGTGCAGGATATTTATCATACACTTGATAGATATAACATAAGAGCCCAGGAAGATATATAAATTGGTGTAGGTGATAGGGTTTGGGTTAACGTCAAAAAAAAAAAAAAAAAAGAAAGAAAAAAAAAACATGTTGTTTGTGACGTCTTTGTAAAGCTAAAGGGTCTTTTGTTTTGTTTAAATGGTCTAAAATGCATACATTGCAACATTTGCGATATGTCTTCCTGTTTTTTATGTTTGTGTTTTTTTTTTTGTTTGTTTAAATAATGCAATAAAGCAAAAAAGCTGTGCTTTCTGTGAGTCATTCCGGTGGCTATGCATTGAACTGTTCATATTGAGCAGCGTATTTTATATTTCATTGTTTTTAAGTGCTTCATCATTCATCTAAAGTGCTTCAAATAAATAACATTCACCTTAAAAAGTATATATCAGTCTGGTATCTGTATTAGCTATTCTAAAATAAAGAAAAGAGAGAAAAAAGAAGCCTTCTACAAAATTGTACAGTACACTATTATTAGTAGATAACACATCAAAAATGTACTCCAATATGAACATTTCTGATTGAATTTTCCAGAGGATGACCACATGGTAAAGTCGCGACCACTAAAGGTGAGAATGAAATGATAATTTTATAGTGCTTAATTGTTTCAAAATATATGATACGGATTCTACATGGACTATAGAGTACAGTCTAACTTGTACATGGTTTCTACATGATAATATCTATTAAGTTGTTGTTCTTTACAGGCAGATGATAAGAAGATGCTATTAGGTATGTGCACAATGATAGTAACTGTAGCCTGTTAGTAGTTGGAGCAAGGGATAGTGTTACAATTGACCCCTGATACAACTGATCCACCATCGAAATAGCTAGTTTTCAGTGATCCTTATACACAAATACAACCTATAGACACAGCAAATTTGCTGGTGGGCGTTTAATTATAAATCCACCGTATCTCAGGCTGTTTCAAGGCTTTTGTCATGTTATACACATTGTTGGAATGTTTTGTATGAAGACAGTGAACACTTGACAGTGCAAGAAGAATTACGTTTTATGTGTGCATGTGTCCGCAGAGCAGCAGGCTGAGACATAGGTTGAAAATGAGTTGTTATTCTCAAAGTTTAAGGATAACCGCCCTAGGAAATGCAGCTGGTGCACAGACGACAGAAACTTCCAACACCACTGACCTGACAAACTTCACAGCCCTCCTATCCCTTAACAACAGACCCGCAGGACCCTGACCCCTTCACAAAGCAAACACACTCACACTAGAACTTCAGTATGTCCAAAATATGCCAGTGTTCGCATTCAGAAAGAAAATACAGACACTCAACTCTCTCTCACTCTCATTTTTCGGTCTTCAGCCAAACTCCCCCTCCCCTCTCCCCCTAAGGCATTTTGTTTCAGAAACCCAATAATATCAGCATGTTGTTGCAGAACATGTTTGAGTTGGAAAAAGCGAAAGAGTGCTCTGGTCTATGTCCAGCTAAGCATGCCATAAATCTGCAGATATGCTACGGAGCAGCAAGCACAGCCCAGGGGAAGCCAGACAGGACATGCACTGGAAGGCTTGTGATTATTTTTGTTTTTGCCGACGAGGAGTTAACTCAGGAGAAAGCCAGAGGGTTCAACTGACTGCTGGAATGACTCAAATCATTTGTCTTCTTGTCGTTCTAACCCTGTTAGAATAGTTGGACTCAGACATTTCGTTTTCCTCCAGCCCTGACACATCTGAAGTGTTTCAAAATGGTGCCTTATAAGGGCAGAAAAGCAGATGTAAAACGTACAAAAACACCAGGATGGCTCTGGAAAGCAACATTTGTTTGCAATTTGTTACTGCATGTGTTTGTTAGCTAGCATCTCCAAAGGCAGCCACCAGCAATCCTCATTTGTGTACTTGTACTTGTATTCAGTCTTTCATTCCCCGGAGCCCTTTAGTAGTCAATTTTGCTAATTGTGGTGTGGTTAGAGAAAGCAATGATATTGTATCCACATTTTAGTGGTGACGAAATGGCAAATAAGGCAGATGTCATCAGACTTCTCTAGAAATTCGGCCTCTCCAACAGCAGTTTGTTTTCTGACTTGATGTCCCTTTAATGGTTCAAAGTTTGCTATGCATCTCTTTGGCTTTAAAATTAAATCCTCTGTCATCAGTGATTTTATGAAATCCAGATTGTCAAAATACACATACACAAAATACACAAAAAAAGCACAGTAGCTCATTACATAATGTTAGCCATGTTTTGCCTGCATAAAAGTGTGTTTTTATTAAATTTGTGTGTTTATGTTTCTGTTTCTTTATTATTATTATTATTATTTAAAAGAAAAAGAAATCTCACAATTCTGTCAAATTGAAACATATTTTAAAGTACATTTAAAAGAAATCATCAGAAAATAAAAAGTTCAACATAAGAAGAAAGTCATGGAATGATTGTTAGGGGATTTACATCTAAACCGTTCTGATGTCTAGGTTTCCACTAAGTTGTGATTCATTTGTCTGTACAGTGTCAGAGCGGGAACCTGAAGTGTTGAAGTCACAGAACAGTTTTCAGAACATGGTTTCTGTTGAATAAGTGTGGAACCATGATAGATTATTACTCACCGTGTATGCCAGTTCTAAGTTTGATTTCTGTAAATAATGAATTTTACTGTAAATGATCCTGTAAATTAATATGAGTTTGATGATTAAGAGGACTGGAAAAGGCTCTATTTCCATGATTGTGGTGAGGTTCTTTTTCCCTTTTACCATACAGGAAGCACATTACACTGATGTCAGTAACATGGGGCAGGTGGGCAACATGGCCATGTGTTGGATGAAAACAAGACCAGTGGGATTCAGTTTTGGAATATGAACCTGCAGACCAAATTGACCCATTGTTAGCGTAACTCTGTCGTGAAAACTTGTGAGTCTCGTTGGACTGATTTTCCGGAAATGTGTCAGAGGGTATTAAACTAAAGTCTTACTGCAGGTAAAACATGGTGTGGTAGTGGGCCTAAACAATTTCATATGTGGCTTTGATATAATGATGTCATGCCAGAAAGTATAGTCTGTGTTTAAACGAGGGTCCAATTTTGGTAACTAGTTAGTAGTTTATCTACCCAATAAAAAAATCACACCGGAGTTCCTTAATTGTTCTAGAGTTTTATATTGCACATTTAAGACTTCCTGTTTTTTTCTGTATATGATTGTATTTTTAGAGCAAATGTTCAAAATGATTAATGTTGGTAATGTTATTAATAGATATAGGGCAGGGCTCTAGAAGTTCTACTGTGCTGTATGGCATTGTTCTGCTTATGTATAACGGTATTTATAATCAGCATTTCAGCTTTCAGCCAAACAGATTTCTGAAGACATTTAACACAACTTGGACTGATCAAAATGTGATAGTCATATTTTATACATATGATATGATATGATATTAATCTGATGTAATTTAATCTCGTTTTTGTTCTATGTGTTTTGTCTATTTGGGGTTGCTTGGGCCCCACATATAGCTACTTGTGTATTATTATTATTATTATTATTATTATTATTAAGTATTGTAATAATAATAATAATAAGAAGAAGAAGAAGAAGAAGAAAATTGCAGTTTGCTGGATTTTGAAAGGTTGACACTGCTAATAATTAGGTCAAATTTTAGTAATAGAAGAGTTGCAAGAGAATGCAAGGTTTCCTCTTTATATGTGGTTTATAAAAAAAACTTAATTTATTATTACTGGCAAACATTCAGCAAGGAATTATCTGGTACCAGTGAGCCATAAAATATATCATTCTGTTTCATTTAGCACTTTTTTCATTTAGGATTGTAGGTGGAACACAATTGCACATTAAAAATAGAACCTTGCCCTGCAATTTTATTTAAGACCTAAACTGTCAGAATTAGTTTTTATCACTTTGATTGTACTTGACACAAATACCTAAAAATACATTTAGTTTATATTACTTTAGTGTTTTTTTGGCATTCCTTTAAGATCATAAAAGTCCCCTGGACACGCTATCAAAATCTACTATAAATCTGGGATGTGGTGCTCCTGCAAATCAAAATGAGCTCTTAAAGCTGTGCTTTATTATAATGAGTTTTTTGTGTATTAAATGTAATAAAGATGTGTGCAATATACATATATTTTTATTTATATTCCATATAAAAGTTATATACTTCTTAATTTTATTTGCATATTTATTTTGTCATGCATCTCTCTTATTATTTGTATATATTGGATGTAAGCACTCCACCAGCAATTCTTACAGCCTTATGACAAGTGCAAACAATTCTGGCTCAAAGTAGTTAAGTGCAGCATTGGTAATTATTATGCAAAACATGTTGCTAAATTGTATTCATGTAATATGAGGAAGTATTTTGATTTTACCAATGGCAGGAACTGATTTTAGAGCCTTGAGCCAAAACCAAGTGAGCCACCATTTATTAGCTAGCTAATGTTAACTAATCCATTATGTTAAACAAAGCAGTGCTAAAGTTTCTAATGTCTAATGTAATTGAACAGGATTTTTATATAATTCAGTTTAGTATAATGCTATTTTGATCAATCAAGTTAATATTATGACTTCTAGTTAGTGAGCTATTTTTCAGCTTTCTTTTGAAGTGAAGCTACAATGTAAATCTTTGATACAGAGATTTAAATATGTCAAATGATGTTTGACAGACTACCCAGTGCATGGTGTGTTTACTTTAGTGTGTGTATTTTAATGAGGTGTGTCTGACAGTTTTACTAGCTGTTCCTCGCAAACCCCCCAAATGTCAATCACCCCACTAATCACGGCCTTTTAATGATCAAATAACACCTACAAAATGTATTTATTGTGAGTAAAAATATTTGAGACTATTTGGGAATCAAAGCCAACTGCACTTAAAACAACAGAGTGATATTTTGAAATTTGTGGTGCTGTAACCTGAAATGTGTGTTTGGTTTTTATATGGCTGCGTCCACCATTAATCTCTGGATTAAGCCAGTCCTGCTGTGCTTCCTATTCATATCTGTATTTGTACCTGTTTAGAACCTTTTTCCTCTTCATTTTAAATAATGTGTTGATATTCAGATTAATTCATCTGGAGTCAGCTACTAGTATACATGGGGTGAGTCAAAAGTCCTTTGTCCAATTGGAAACACATGCCCTTGATCAAATATGGCAGCTTTCAAGATGGTGGCCATGTTCTGGACATAGCCTAATAGATAGGCCCACTCACCCAATACTTGTTGAATGTCATTTCCCTTTTCTTTTTTGAAGTAAAACGTATCTTTTGACTCACCCTGTAATTCTCTAGTTCAGGTGAATCTGTGGCCTGAGGATTAGCACCATTCTGTTGGTTTAAGCTAATGCAGTGTTTTGAGTTTTGGAAAAGCTTTACGTGTGCAGTTGTAAAAATGACAAACCAAACCATTTCCTGTTGGCCAAACATCGCTGATTAACTGCTCGTCTTAACACTGCAATCCACAATTCAGGGTCTGCATTTTTGTGGGCCAATTGAATGATGGTGTTTTTCCATGAAGGAAATTGAGCATGCTCTTCTAGCAAGACAGCTTTGGGCACTTGATTATTGTTTAACAAGATGAAGCAGTGGATATGGTTGTGGCTAACCTTCAAATGGATTAGCTCAAGACTGATAGTTCATTAAAGGCTGAGTATTTCCAGATGATTTAAATGTGACTTGGTCTCTCGCACTAATCACCTTGTTGCAAGTGCACTGTAGCTGTTAACAGTCAAGCTTACTATGCTTCAGGATTGTAACAGAGGTTTCCATGAAGTCATATCTTCCCACATGGCGGTGATATTATGGGGGATGTGGGATTACCAGCATGTGCACACATTCTTAACATTTCGGCAAAGACAGGTGTTTATGTTCTCATACCATCAATGCTCTTTGAAGCTTGAGCCCATTTTTACACCCACAAACATTAAGTACCCACCAAGGACATTCTAGTTGGTAACATTGTTATAGGTAGCTTTAGCATGCAATCTTAGCTCCTAAATGATCTGTCCTGTAAATATCAGTCTGGTGTCACAAGGGCTTATGCTCACACTACTAATCTTAATAAACTCACAGTATAAGAGTGAAATTACATTAGAATGGAATGGTTTAATTCCTACATGCTTTACATGCTATAAAATTAATGCTGGTGCATGTTATCGTTGTTCAAGATTTTGTAAAACGAATGCTGATAAAAATGTGTTTAATCATTTTTAGAGGTTCAGATTTTTTAGGTTTAAACCTTCAGTATTTAGTATTCAGTATTCCAAAAAACCTCAAGTGACTTGCAGAAACATTCCTTAAACGTTTTTTGCTTGAGGCAAACAGTCATAAAGGTCACCAAACAAGGATATATAAGGAAGATGTTTATGTATGTGTCTGTTTTAATAAGCATTTTCTCCCCAGTTTATCAGAGCAAGGACCCCATTACTTCTGGTTCTATTTTCAATGCTAGGCCATTTCCTGCTCACTTCCAATAGCAGTGCCTTGGCTGGATCCATGTTTTCTCTGGCAGTGACTTATACTCCAACACCTTTTCCGGATACTTTATAATTATGTTGAATTTGTTGAAAAAGTGATGAAAATGGGTAAAGGACAGTAGAGGTGCATTTGTACCAGTACTTCAGTTTTTAGAAATATTATTCCAGTCCTTAGTATAATGGTAGTTGTAGTTTAGTGGAGTCTTTTGGTAAACTGTACTTGTTAATTTGGTTTTAAGGAAACATATATATCTTACTAGACTAAATATGTGCATTTTTTTTATATATGTTACATATCATATATTACATGTAATGCATATATTACGTATTTGTGAAAAATATGCCAAAGCAGCTCTAACTCATCAACGTATTGACGCTACAAGACCTCTGAAGTTAGGAGCAGGTCCTTTTGTGGATCTTCTATTGGATCAGACCAGACAGGCTCGCCTTTACACCCTTTGCACAAGAATGAGCCTAAGGCACCCATGAGACTGTTACCAGTACACAGATGATGGCTAGACAACTGGGTCAGAGCATCTTCAAAACATCAGGTTTTGTAGGGTATTTCTGGAGTGTACCTATTAAAGGTGGCCAAAAGGAGAGCAACTTGTGAACCAGCAACAAGCTCATGGGCTTCCAAAGCACATGCATGTGCATCAGGTGTGAAGATCCACAAAACGATCTGCTACTAACATCTTGGTGCCATATAAAACATCTGTAGGGGTTTTGTGGAGTTTATTAATTGACGATTCAGTGCTGTTTTTTCAGCTGTTTAGGCAGGTGGTGTTAATGTTATGGGTAATTAGTGTATGTATAGATTGGACTCTTGGTGGATGAACATGCAGGTCACACCATTTATCAGAACACTCTAGAGTTTAGCTGCTTGAGCTAATTCTGGACAACTTGGACCTGATGTCATGATGCATTATCCTGCTGAAATATTCCATCATTGTTGGGAGACATGATATTCATAAATGGCTGCTGTTAGTCACTAAGCAGTATAACGTAAAAATGATCTGTTTAGGCAGACCAGTAGATTCATCCCATGCCATGAGAACGCACCCTCATTTTTATTTTTTATTTTTTTATATTTTAATTTCAAGTCCAAAGTCAATGGGCTCATTCACTGTATATCAGTTGCCTCTATACCACAGAGCCACACAACACTCATGTGGTAAATCATGCTAAAAGAGATTCAAACAAGTATTGAGTGTATAGGGTTAATGAACATAGGTCTGAGAGGTTGAACATTTCTGTATTGTACACCCTCTTCTGTTTGATCTTAGAAAATATTCTAATAATCAGAGATGTAGGAACACTGATAATACACAAACCAATCAGTATAAAGTAAGAATCTCCATTGTTAGTATAGATTAAAAAAAAAGTAAGAACGAAACACACACACACACACACACACACAAACACGTTCACACACATACACTATAATATGAGGTGTTGCTGGATGGTGTCTAAATAAATAAAACTAATAAAGACTTTGCCGATTTTTTTTTCAGTTATGTTTGTTCACAACAACAGAATATAACAGGTCTTTTCTTGCCCAGATTCTGAGAAATCATTAGGATGTGGTAAAGTCCCTCTGATGAACCCTGAAAAATTCTTACTCTCTGCGTGGAGGCCATACAATCAGCTCATCTGGGGTTACTGAAAGGGGAAAGAGTGCTTCAGGTTGCTTTTATTGGAGTTTATATATCATCCTCTCAGTGTGAAGTTTATTTATAGCTGGTGGGTGACTCACAGTATGTTGCTTTGGCTTCATTCATATTAGCTGTGATCAGCTCAGTGGTTACACTTGGCAGATAGTGACAGCACCAGAGAGCATCATGAAGGACGGAGAAAGCAAGGAGTGGTGTGAAGGAAAAGTTTATTTGTTTGTCTTTCTTTCTTTCTTTCTTTCTTTCTTTCTTTCTTTCTTTCTTTTTCCTCTTCTGTGTCTCCTTCCCGCAATACTTTCTTTAAGTGGCTTGCATACTTAATTCCCCTCAGAAGTTGATGTTTCCATAAGCCCACTCATTTCATTGTCTCAGTTGATGATTGTCATATTGGAGCAGGGGTTTCATGGCAGCACTGTTTACTCATCTAACCTCAGATGCTGATAGAATGCGGCTCTCTGCATTGCTATACAGATCCAATAACAAAGACTTGGACTGATATTCAGCCATTTTTTTTATCCACTGGTTTCTTAGGGAGTATAGAATGCTTGCCATAATTGTCTGTGCTAGGAGGAAAGCTTGAGAGGATAAATGCTGTAGATCATAAACAGTCAGGCTTCAGTACAGTATCATTCCTAGGTCATCTTTCTCTCCATTAACTCAGCTTCCCTCACTATGTTAGCTGTCAGTTTTTGTACTGTTTAATGTTATGTCTTATGTTCCGACGTCTCGCTGTTTCATGTTACATTTTTTGGATTATTTGTCAAAAATGTCTTTTGGCCTCATTATAATAATACATGTAATTCATTGAGAATTACATGTATTATTATAATCAGGTCAACCCAACTATCTTTGTTCCAGTAATCTCTGGAAGAATTCCAAACACACATTTGATGTGCATGCATACCTATGAGTTTCTTAAAGCCTGGGTAACTCAAAGAACTTCATTCATTTCTCAATTTGTCTGTAAATACACTATATGGCTGAAGGTATGTGGATACCTGACCATCACGCTCACACTGTTGCCACAAAGTCGGAACCATAAAATTCTCTAGAACCTCTTTGTTCAGTGTAGAGTTAAGGTTTCATTTCAGTGGAACTAAAAGACCTGAACCTGAACCTGTTCCAGCATGACAATGCTCCATGTACAAAGCAAGATCCATAAAAGACAGACTTTGCTAAGATTGTATTTGAGTTCCCTGAACAAAGCCCTGACCTTAACACCACTGAACACCTTTGAGAATATTGACTACATTCCAGTCCTCTTCTCTTCAGTACCTGAACTCATGAACTAATGCTCTTGTGGCTGAATGGACAAATTCCCACACATATGCCCCCAAATCTTATAGAAAAAAGCCTGTCTAGAAGGGTTGAGGTCATTATAGCAGCAACTCTGTAATGCATGTGCTAATTCCATATTAATCCCTATTGTTTTAGAATGGGATGTTCAACATGGGTCTGATGGTCAGATGACCACATACTTTTGGACATATAGTGTATCATAGCCCACTTATTATGACACAATGCTTCACATCTTAGTGTTCAGAGAATTCTTCATATAAAACATTTTCACTTGAATTCTGTGCTGCTACATTATTTTCTTCTTTTATTATTTTTCCGTTTCTTTTTTTTAGTCTATTTGCCTGCTGAGAACATTCCTGCCTTGTGCCCAGTGACTCTGGGTGGGCTCTGGACAAAATTGTGACCCTGGCGGACTAAGCGGATAAGAGAATGACTGACTGACTGACTGACTGACCGCCTGCTGAGGACACATTTTCTGATACTAATCAGCCTCACCTACATCCCCCTTCAACATTTCTCCATTTTGTTTTCATCTGATCTCCTCCCTCTGCTCGTAGACTCCAACTTACGTAAAAGCCCTGATTCCTCTTGATTTATTGCCCAGGTGTTTGGAGAAACTCTGACGGTGAGCTTTTGCTCATAAAACCTTCATTAGTTTAGAATTTGGGGGGAGTTTGGGATGAAGAGAAAAGGGGAAAGAGATGGAGTAGAATGCATGCTAAGGTTGTATGTAGGGAAGTACAAGCCTTTTATCATCAATATAGAGATGCTTTAGTAAGAAACGGCAAGACATGGCAGACTGAAGCAGATGCTTATTTTGATTAATTTATCAACCTTCAGGTATTTCAGACATTAAGGTATTTGTTTTGTTGGAAATCAATTTTCATTAAACTTTTACCTGCCCTTATATGTAGTAAAAAAAATTTTTTTTAATATGTTTTATTTCCCCTCCTCAATTTAAAAATATTAAACTTGCTTTACAATATATTTATACTAATATTTCTTTAAATCATATTACTATAGTCATTGTATAAATATGTGAACAGTTAAGGTGGGTCTTAAGTGACCTAAGGTCCAAAATGGCACACAATTGTAAAGCACTGATATGCAATTA
>JAOVVF010000030.1:8275216-8295491 GCA_028565595.1 Duopalatinus emarginatus | reverse complement strand
TGCCTGGGTAGGGCGAGGAACATTATCAAGGACGTTTCTCATCCTAACTACGGACTTTTCAATCTCCTACCATCTGGTAGATGTTACAGGAGCCTCCTCTCCTACTGTACTTGTAATAACAATGCAATTTTCATCATAACTGTATATTTGTCTCTAACTGCACTATTCATACTTGCATACTTGTATGTGTATATATACATCTATCCATCCACAAACATATATATGCATATTTATTATCATACACTATTTATACTGTAAATTATAACCCTACTTACCGCTTGTTTACATTCTGTAAGCATTTTACTCTTTACTCATTCCCTGCACTTTATCTGTAAATAATAAAGTACTGATTAGATGCTAACTGCATTTCATTGGCTGTGTACCTGTACTCTGCACAATGACAATAAAATTGAATCTAATCTAATCTAATCTAATCTAATCTAATCTAATCTAATATGAGCAAAGTCCTCATGCAACTCTCCTACTATGCTGCCTTTATAAGAGACAAATGGATAATGGCCTAACTAAAATAAAGTGTCTAATGAAATCAGTGATGATTGCCTTTAACAGATTCATTGTGCTTATTTAGCAGATCTGTATCTCTAAAAGTGACAGGTGTTAGCAATGAAATGAGACTGTCATATTGTCTTGTGGTTTATGGCTTGGTTTGGTCATGCTGGGCATCGGCATACAGTCGTTATTACAGTCTTCTTAGTGATACATTATGGAAAACGTAATTATTTAATTGGATTTGTTCTTCAGTCAGATTTAGTCATCAGCCAATACAATTGTTTTTTTGCCTTGTTGCGTGGTTGATATCATTAAGGGTGAAACTTTTATATGTTCACTATGTTTTACCAGATTACAATGCTTTAGTGATCCAGAAGATATAAAGAAGGTTTGGTTGGTACTTTTATTTCTAAGAGTATATAATAATGGTTTAGAATTGATTGATACTCATCGTGTCATCCTGTTACACCAGACATAGTAAAATCGAGAAAGTACAGTAAGATTCAATGTTTTTTTTTTTTTTGTCACATACACAGCCATACATGGTACAACCTGCAGTGAAATGAAAGATGGAGTTTCACCATCCTGCTCTACATGTTCCATACACCTGTCTAAACTACTGTGTGAGTGCTTGTGCATTATGCGCAGGAGGAATGGGAAGAAAAAAAAAATTTTCTGCCGTTTCTAAAGCAAGCTGTGATAACATGGCACGCTACAGGCTTAAATTTCTGTAATAAATTCAATAAAATTCAATGACCTGAATCCACTTAAAATCTTATTATTCATGTATAACTTTAAAAATTGTTGCTTATTCATGAAAGACAAGTTTTGTATGTCCAACATTTTGACAGTTCAAGATCATAATGATGAAAATGCTGTGCTGTGAAAAACACATTTGGATGATTCATGTGTAAACAACACCACCAATTTAATTTAGATCAGGTCATTAATCTAGTGCCTCCTAGTGTGCCTGCCAAAGCTTCACTTTACTGGAAAGCAAATACAATTACAACAAGCAAATTAGCTACACATGACTTTTCTCTTACAATCTTGTTATCATTCCACTAATGGAATGGTAGTAAACAGTGTCTCCTTGCTGTTTTTTTGTTGTGGATTTTGTTTGCATAGTTTGAAGATGTGTGACATAGACTAAGTGCAGCCAGTTCATAATATTGTAAAGCGTTGTGAATTCAAGAGCACTTCAAGGCCAACCCATTGTCATTGCTTCTTGAAGGCTCTCTAGCTTTTGCAAGCCGCAAGATGTTATTTTGTTCCTCCAAAGCCACAATAAGCAATTAAACTTTGGGAAAGTTTCAAGATAGCTGCCCAAAAGGGAAGTTTTATTAGGTTGGCACCAGTCATATGGTTTAAGTTACACATAAACAGATGAAAACAAATATGTTTTATGGGCCTGTTTGGCTTTATGCAGTACTTTCGAGAATTAACATAAACACACGTTGGGTATAAACACAGGATTGTGCTAATACTAATTTGCACGAAAAGCCACAGGTTTGAATTACGCCGCTATATGCCTTTGTGGTTTAGGGCTACGTTACATGCCAGTGTACATAATAATACCCAAAGGATGCCATAGCAAAAGGAACTTGTGTCTGATGTATAGGATATAATAACAGCATAACAAATGTCTACCACATATTACATATAAAGTTGTTTTAATAATGTTGTAACAAACCACTTTATGTCCATTCATCACATTAAGCCTGGAAGATTCCCCAAGAGTCCAGTGGAAAAACCCTATCCATGTAAAACATCCCATAAACAAAAAAGTTTTTTTTTCAAACATTGAAAAAGTTGTATTTTTTTGAAAACACTGACATCACACATATGCGAGTCCAATGCAGTTTTGTATGTGTTATAACTGTGCTAGGACTTTGCATTATAGCTTCTGTCCAGGGTGTAGGTTAATGGCCTGTATTTTTTTTTATTTTTATTTTTTGATAATCGGCAACTGCAGTTTAATTTTGCTTTGCTTTATTATTATTACAACTTCTTGATGAGGTGGTAAAAGGTGATGATCACTTTTCTGAACCCAGCAAATGTTAAGCTTCATAAATGGACACTTATGACAGTAGCAGGCACACTCATGCTTAATAATCTAATACATTGACAACCTGAGAGAAACTGTTGGCAGGGAAACACCCTGGACAGGTTTCCAGTCTCCTACAAGGCAGGCACCACATTTATACCCAGAGGTGTCTCTGGACTATGGCAAACTCCATACAGAGAGGACACTGGTGACCCAGTTGGGTAACCCAGGCTCTTCTTGCTGTGAGGTGACACTGCATCGTCATACCACCCTGGCATGCTGTACCTTTTGGTTTTAATTCTGTTGCTAGCAAGTTCGTTAGCCAAATCTAGAAAATGTTCAGATTCATAGCTGCTGTTTTGGATGCGTCTTGGAAAAAAAGCTTACCATGAAATCTTGCAATTGATGGTTTACAATTTCACAGGAGTTTTATGGGTAGATTGTGGGCTGCTAAATTTCAGTCATTGTGAGTCATAGGTCAATCATGTGGTTTGGTTGTTATTTGTTTGCACTATTTGGTGTTAAAAAAACAAAACAATTGTGGTTACTATTCCTGTTACTGGTGTTTTGCTTCCTTAGTGTTGCTTGTATTAAGGCAGTTGATGAGGCAGGGATGTTGAAATTAAGAAATGGGATATTTTATGCATGTTTTGTCTTTCTTTCTTCCTATAATGATCTAATGTTGAGCTCACTTCCCAGAACAGGGAGAAAATTATTTATGACATTGGTACATTTGTTCAGTTGAGGACTAATAACACTTTTGATAAATGGTATCTGGTGACTATATAAAAGATACAGTGTGTACTACATCCTATTACAGAGAGTTTTATAGCTGTAAATAGTAATAGAATAGATGTAATAGTTCATTATAGGTAGAGTATTGAAATCTCCCTGAACCTAAATTTTAGCCTAGGATGTCTTAGAAACATTTGGCTTAAGGTCAGTCAAAGCTAGAGCTTTTAGTTTCTTGCCTTTTATTAAAAACAGGCAAATCATTAATCTGTACCTAAATTAATCTGTGCCTAGGTCAGACAGAATACAATGTCTGAACTGAATCTGAAGTATGAACGGATGAAGAATGAGGTGAAAGACAATTGCAAGAACACAGAAATATACGGATAAATAATATATTTTGCAGGTGGTCCTGAAAGAATCAGAAATATTTTAGATGAGAGAAGGTCAATAGAGGAACTTGGTTTGGCCCAAATGACTGATGGGCTTCCGCCTGTATGCCCTAAATCATTAGTATGTGTGACGTGTTACTGCAGCTTTAAATTTAAATCAAAAGGTTCTTCCATCAAACAATTTTTACTTGATGAAACCTACAGATAACCTCTACTTCATGTATATTCTTTATGATGGATACTGCTTACATTTAATGAGTTACTGCCCTGAGCTAAAACAATAAATGTACAGCTTGCTGATTAAGTGCAGAGATGTTTTTACAGAGTAGAACAGAACATGTGGGTCACCATATATTCGCTCACACCACACACATACTGTGTCAATTAAGGATTAATCAGTCAGGATGACTCCATCCCAATAAGAGCCTTGCAGGCCAAACCCATTTGCATTTGATTAAGAGCACATGAAGTTACAGCAATGAAAACATGGCAGAAAAAATAAAGATTCCAGTTTTTAAATATAGTCATGATGATCTCCAGACGCTGTAGTTACGCACATGCAACGCCACTGTTTGTAATTCTTCCATTTACATATGTTACCAGGTGAAAGATGGGTCGAAAGAAATTTTGAGATATTTAGATATCAGGTATGAATTGCTTGTGGAATTAACACTGTAATAGCTGTAATTTCTTTTTGTTTAGGTAACAGTGTTTAAGATCAGCTTAAGGGTAGATTGCGTGAGGGTGTAGAGCCCCAATATGATGTCATAAACCAGCAGCAGTACTGAAATGCTTAACACTGATACAATGTGAGTTTTTGCCTATGTGTGGAATGGGGATCGTTATAGACAGTGATGGAATGAGCCAGTGTCAAAGACCATGACTGAATGCATCCAAGGTTGATGAATTTTGTATTCCAGCCAATTCTTTTTTTTCCTTTATATTAGTGGAACATGTAAGGTGTGTGACCATCCTTACCATACTTAGAGAAACACTGAACAGTGGGGCATGTGGGAGGAAAACTGTGTGGAGTTTCAGGATTATGTCTTAGCACACATGGTGCACATTGGAAAACATAAGTCATAAGCCACTACTGTTGTCTATAGTTGTTTCATGTTGTGAGCTTGGAGATATTCCACTAGAATCTTCCAACACTGTTACTCTGGGTACGTGCACAATTTGTTGTTGTAAAGACTACAAAACCCAGCAGCCCAAGCATGTCTGATGAGACTCTGCTGCCCCCTCCCAGGCCATATGACTTACTGTACTCATCTGATCCACATTAAGCCCTGTGTGTTTTGCTGGTCTGCCTGGTGTAGGTGGTGTTCCCCTTAGATGGGAAAAAGGCCACAGCCAACAGTGGGAAAGGAACCAGAAGGAGCTCAGGTGAGTCATTTCCTTACCTTTAAAGATGATTTCATGCAGCCTATACAGACAAAACACTCAGAGGAGGTGTCTGTTGTGCCTGCTAGGGTTGCTGCATCAAAGACTTGCAGGATGGCCTCTGCAATTCAGCCCATACGTGTCCTGGATTGAGCAAAGAAGGGCATCACCTGGAACCTGATGGAGGCCTCATCACTCAGCCTGTGCCTGATTCAGCTGAGGAAGTCACAACTTCGCCCATGCCTGGTCTGGAACCTGTTGAGGGCCTCATTGCTCAGCAGGTACCTGTGTCTGATTCAGATAAAGAGGGTATCACTCAGCCTTTGCCTGTTCTGTTCTTATGAGGGCATCATTGCTGATCATTCCTGATCCTGGTTTTGTTATGCGGTTTTGTGTTGTGGACGTTGAATGTGTTCTGTTGTGCTCATTAAATATTTCATTTGCAATCTGCATTTGCATCCTAATGTAATTTTTTTTATTGTAAGGTAGCCCATTTGTTTCCTGCACTGACAAGAAGTGGCTTAAATGCCAAGGCATCTAATCCCTAACCAGTACTGGACTCAGGCATGGGCAGTATGGGCAGCTGCCCAGGGCGGCATCATGCAGGGAGGTGGCATGTCACACTGAGAAAAAAACAAAACAAAAAAAGAACGGTGAAATTTGCGCATCACGTGACTAATGAACACAGTCAATGAATCTATGTAAATAAGGTGTTTTGGAGTAGACCCCTGTTTCATCATGTTCACATCAGTCATGCAGATTCCCTGTGTCAATTACACCACATGTTCCTTTTTACATTATAACCACACCTCAGACCACTCTGTCTGATTTTGACTATAGACATCCGTTTCACTGATCATCTACTGACTAACTTGGTGCTTCGATTGGTTTAATTAAGTTTGGTCAAATGCGGTCCAGTGCCTGCATCTGTATTCACACACACTGAGAAGTGGGGGTGAGGGTGACTCAGGTAGACTATGTCTGTGGGATCTGTGTCAAATAGCACACTTGAGGTAAAATATTAACCTGTGTTCATGGCCACATATGTCAAAAGAGCATATTTTCCAGACATAGAATTACTCACATCCTCCAATAGCCTACTTGTACATGGTCAAGAAGTTACACACCTGGACAGTTTTCCAGAGTTCATTTCCAAGCAGAACACAACACTGACACTTGCGTTCCAGGAGCATGACTGTAGTGTGCACAGCACGAAATCTGCACATGAGTAGTCTGACAGGCCTTACTGAACACTGGTGGCCTTGACAACTCACCAGACCTCAATCCCACAAAAAATGTGTGATTATTTGAAATAAATTTGCTACATGTTCTATAGCTGAAGTGTGCATTCACTTAGTGGAGAAGTGAGCTAAAATGAACAGGAACATGATATCTTACAGTTATGGTTCTCAACTGGAGTTCTAGGGACTCCTGCCATCCAAGACTGAAAGTTTTTCAACATGTCTAGAGCTCATTATGACACATTATGAGATGATTCGGAGAAAAAGATATCTCACGAGGCGCCTTTGTTAACTATTTGTTTCTATCTCTTGCTTGATTGATTATTTAAAATGAATTATTTAAAACAGCATAATCAGAATCCTTAAAAAAGGTACACATACATTCATTTTCCTTCACAGGGTCTGACAGTAGTTCTGGCTAAATAATCAGTGTGCTAGTTATAATACGTTATTGTTGTTAAGGTAACAGCTCATAGGACTTGTATGACTGACCTTCCACATAATCTAAGGGTAATAATTAACATTAAATGTGTGTTGTGTAACAAAGGAAAATCCATAATCATTGATATGATGAAATCGTCTGTTATAGATTCCTGCACCATTTGTAGCTTTCCTGTTAATCAGTCACATAAAAACCTGCATTTTTGTCCCATTTCCTTAAAAAAATAATACAGTTATTACAGGCTGAGAGAGTGAACAACTGCTTATAACTGCTATACTGATAAAATAACATAAATGTAGATGCTAATGAAAGTAAAAAAAATTAAAAGCAGATTTAATGTCCCCAAGTGTGCAAATGTTTACAGTGAGCCAGGTAAGAGTCCACATACATAAATCCAGGTAACCAATTCAGGCAAGAGTGAGACAAAAGCAAAATCTGAAAAACAGTCAAATGTCTAAACTGAGAGGGCAAAGCAGTCTGGCAACCAAAACAGAAGAGGAAAAATAAATAAAAAAATCGACAAGGAAAAAAAAGGTTCATACACAAGGAAACACAACAATAACAAAGGGCTTGGTGTGCATTGCGAACATCAGCAATACTTGGCAGTGAGAATATGTAACATGCCTGGTGTATATATACTAAATAATTGAACACAAGTGCTGGTAATTAAGATACAGCCACTGTTAAGCTCCAACCCAACCCTGCTAACACGCAACAGCCATTAGCTCATGCCTGATCCAGAATATGGTAAGCTGGGGGCAGGCAAATGGGGAAGGCGAAGCAACCTCTCACTCCAGGCTCACTGTTCAGGCCAAGAGAGCAGCCACCTTAGCCATGCTCAGTAGAAAGGGTCTATGGAGCAGCTGTTTACAGCACACAAATAGCTCACCCTCATGTTGTCTTTTAAGTGCATCAAGAATCATGCCTTAGACGATGGGTTCAGTCTGTATCAAGCTTGGTCGTGTGATTGTGCTTCTGAATTTTTGACTTTTCGATTCCTGCACTTGAATCCTAACACTGTTTTTGTAAGCATGTACACTGCACTCATCACATGTTGTAGTCTTTAATTACAGTAACCTATTTTATAGCTGTTTGATGCAGAAACAGTATGTTGTCCAAATTAGGATGAGGACTTCATTATGTGATAGTTCTGACACAAATTTGAAACATTAATTTCCGCTTTGGTTGTTTGGGTCACTGGCAATGTTTCTGCCACTCATGGATAGAATCCTCTGTCCAACACTCCACCTATGCCATGGCGCCATCAAGTTTTGTTGAGAAGTTTTAGTGAGGAGTAGCAGAATATGCAACATGTGGGGCTTCATTGAGGTCATTGAGGTGAGCAGGCCGGTGAAAGTATGGTATCTGGGCTACCATTTGGGCCTGGGGCGTCTTTTAAGATTGAGATGATCCACAGGCTGGGAGCACAAATCATAGAGAATGATTTCTTCTCCCATGCTCTAGGGGAACTCCAAAAGAAACCCATTCAGCCATATTAGCAGACCAGCACGTACATAGACTATAATCCCAGTATGCCATTTTAGGATTGTGGATATGAACATAACACACAATGAGTGATAGCTATATATATTCCTTGTGTTTATTATCCCACTAACTTGGGATTTGGTTTCCCGTTCTTAGCAATAATACTTTTGCTTAAAATATGAATGGGGCAGTTTCATCCTTCTCTAAAATATTGTTTTGTTAAAGATGCAGAAACGCCTGTCCAATCATATTTACTAATTCATGCATAAATAGGATGCTTGCACAGTAACATGAGCAACCTGAAAATGAATTCCTTTGCTAATGAAGAGGTTCTTTACTGATGTATTTACATTACTAATTACATAAGACCAAATTTATCAGAAAAAAAAGTTTCATTCTTTTCTGTTATATGAGTCTGTCCTTGTTCAAGTAGACAGAAGCCAGGTCTTTTGTGAATGCCCGGGAGCACTGCCAAGATGACTGCTAAGTGGACAGTCTACAGTAGGAGGACTTTACTTGAAGGTCTTTTGTAAGCGTGCAGGAAGGTACCCATCTGATTCTTATTGACAGTGGTTATAAGGGGTAAAATAGGACCAGAAAGAAATCTCTCTGACAGGCCTTTTTATTGCACATAGAAGATTAGCCAAGTTATGTGTGTGGAATTTTTGGGAGGTATTGGGATTATTAATTAACTAACTGGAACCTGTGGGCAGAATGGAAGAATTTTTACTTTCCCAAGTAGTTTACAGTAATGTCCTGTGACCAATGGAAATAATGCATACTGTTCTAAAAACTGGTAAGCAGGATGTCTCTGTCATCCTCTAATTAGGCCTGGATTTGTTTTCTCTTCAGGGAGTATGGGGGTAGCTTCAGATATTATGTCTTAATCAGGGTATTTGACCCCATAGAGTTTAAAGGTAAAAGTCAAGTTTTTTGAACAAGTAACCAATCAAGTAATTCAGAACATACAATTTATTGTGCAATGTAATTTGTGTATTCCCAGTACTGTTAATTTTTTTTTATTATTATGATTATTTTATTGGTTAGCTTTTGTTATTAGCTATAGCACCACAGTGAACTGATTAATAGATAGTCTACTTAATCAAAAGGTTAGTAATAAACATTGTGATGATATTTAACAAAGAAAAATGCAGAACCATTCATATGGTGAACATTTCTGTAAGGAGATTTTGACTGAACCTTAATGGTTCACAAAGCTTTCTGCTATGGAAAATCATGGCAATCTGAGGTTTTTGTCTTATTAACTTACGCAGAAGGAAAAGTTAGGCTGCTATATTATAATTAAAATTGGAAATTACAGAACTAAGTTTTATAATAAAAAAAAGTTTAAAAAAATGTTAGTCATAGAAACATGTTGTTATTAGAAAAACATGCCCCAACATTATTATTTGCTTAATACTGGAACAATCCGATGTCACAAAACAAGGCCTCATCACGGTTAAACTATGACTATAACATTTTTGCCTTTGAGTAAATTTGGAAAAAGTTTAACTATGGTTATAGTATGGTTCTAACCCTAACCCTTAGTTAAACAACAACAAACAAGGGGTGATCCACACTGTTATAGGCTTGTCTGGTATTCTAATAGTAAAGCAAAAAAATGCTTTAGTGTGTTCTTGTGTGATTTTTACCTCAGGCATTCAGGAGTTTCTACAAGGTAAACACATCTGTTTGAAAGTCAACCGGCTATAAACTGAGAGTATAGTAAACACATGTTGTATATTTTAGCTGTGGTGGCATTGTTTCAGAGTTTCTGTTGAGAGTACCAAACAGCTGATTCAGCAGTTAAATTACTCGGTTTTTGTTTCATGACAATTCTAATGTGAAATGTTGACTAAAACAAACCAGTAGGTAAGGTCTATTGAATTGCACTTCATCCACAAATGTTAGCATTTAGGGAGAATATTCATTTAGAGATAAACAGAACCAAACCCACAGAGAATGCAGGAGATTTTGAGGTGAGTGAGTAGTGTATAGTGCAGGGTTAACAGAAACTTTAATATAACCATTAATTACAAACATCTTTAGAACACCTACAAAAATGTATTTCAGTAAACATACACACATGATGGAGAGACGATGCTGTTGCTCATATAATTTAAGGGCGCTTATTTGTACTTAATTACAATTTTATGAAGTTAGTTAGGTACAGTAATTATCACTTGTAGGAAAGATTTGTTCCCCATATAGTACAAAAACTCTCTATGTCCCCTTTCAGAAATTATAAAAAGTAAAGGTTTAGTACATACTTAGTCAGCAGGTGAAAAATCCTACACTGGGAGTAAAGATACTCTACACATTATTGTGTGTATGTGTTTTGTCTATATCTGTGTTAGTGTTGTGTTTTTGGCTTCGGACTGTACTGTCTGTTTAATACTCTGGGCCAATGCTGTCAATGTAATCTGACTCGACACCCACAAAGCAGGAAGTAGGGATTAATTGTGCTCATTCCAATACCATAGAAGAATTTCTGAGACAATGCCATAAGAGCAAAGAAGGACATGGTTTAGGCATTTAAAGCCTCACATATGTTTCGGTGAATAATATGGCCAGTGAATATAATAATGCTATATAAATATGGTAAAATCTGGGGTGAATAATGTATAGTATAGTATGTATAAAATTTTCTGCTATATTTAATTATTAACTATAATAACTTAACTATACTTATTACTTTGGTGTATTTGTATTTAACAATTTTTTTTTTAAGTGGACTAATACAGGATAAGAAAATCCTGCATAAATTTAAACAATTTTCCGGGAGATCCAAAACAATCGTCATAATAACTAACAAACTACACATACACAAAATGTGGCAATTCATGAGCTGCTGTGATCTTTATATGCCGCACAATTCAGTTAATTGTATGACTATTTCTGTCCTTCTAAAGATGAGTGAGACAGTTGATATTTCTATTGTGGAAAATTTGGAATGGGTACGACTGACAATAGCTCAGTATTTGAATAGCGCCACCTACAGCTTCAGAGATACCTTTGCCATTTTTTTCCTTATAAGAATTAAAACTGAGCATTTGAAAAGAGCTGTTTTAGACAAGGGGGAAAGACACCTGTAGTATTTGATCCATTTGATATATCAAAAAAAGTGTATAACGTCACCCTCAACCCAATTTGTGTATAGCATCTATACAGGTTATATTTTATTAGCCTGTTGTATGTTAATGATCAGTGTGAATAAACTAGCATTGATTCCATTAGCTAACAATAATAATAAAAGTTGCTTCAAAACAAAAATCATTGAATATTTGTTTTAAATAAGTAATAAATGCTTCTTTTCACTTTTGATTATTTTAAGTGTAAGGTTGTTATCAGATAAACTAATGTGTGTAGCCATTTAAGATGTCATCATAAAATGTACTGCTGTTAGGTGTACAGACCAACACACATCACTACATTGGTCCCCATACTTAAAGGACAAGACGGCAGAATGGAAAAACTGGAGTGAGCAGTGACTAATTTTCATTTAAAGTAACCGACACAGTACTGATCAAAGTGAATTTGACCAAAGAATGTGACAGACATTTCATTTTGACCTGTGGAAAATTGGTATAATAAAAAAAAGAGTGAAAAAGTGCTTTGTGCAGCATACATTTAAAACGTGTCAGACTGACTACATATAAGAGGACAGAAACCCTTTTTTTTTTTTTGAGGCCACATAAGAACATCGGAGAAACACAGCTGGAATAAAGCAGTAATACAATACAATAATCCATCATTTGCTTATATTGGCCATATTTTAGATTATCCCTGTTTTCCTCTGTTCTTAAGTATGTTTGTTAGGTTACTGGGCACAATATGGACAAAAATATTTTAGTGGCGTCAGGCGTAAATGCTAGATGAGAATCTCTTTAGTAATTGCATAGTTTTACTGCAACCATGTCTTGTTGGACCTCCCTTTGTGCACAGGGGCATTGCCATGAAAACATTTGGCCTTCCTAGTTCCATTAAACAGGGATTTTTAATGCTACAGCATACAAAGACATTTTAAACAATAGTGTGCTTTAGATATTTTGGCAACAGTTTATAGAAGAACCACATATGGGTGTGCACATACTCCTGTCCATATAGTGTACTTAATGTCAAACCATTTTAAGGAAAGGTCACAAGACAAATTGGGGCTTAGTTTGTCTCTTGAGGTTGAGTATTGGACATCATGTATAAGGAAAGTTTTGGTTTTGATCATTTCTTTTTTCATGAGCAACAAAATCCACTGTTTTATTAATGCTATTTATATTGAAGTGTCACAGCAACACAATCCAAGCATTTTACTTTTGAAGAATTTGCAAGATTTAAATTAAATGCATATGAAAGTCATAAAACTATCGTGCAAATCAATTATGTATCACACAAGACAACTTCATGGCAGTCTTGCATGGATGGGTAAAACAATTTATTTTGCAAGAGGATTTACTGTCATACTCAATCACACATTCAATATGAATTTAGCTTTTATGTGGGATTGATGAGGAGTCCACAGATTGGTTTCTTTTCGCTTTCTCCTGCTTTTGCATGTTCTCAGAAATAAGCATATAAGAAACTGCCCAGTCTCCCCCATCCCTGTATTCTGTTGTGTTTGGCTGAGCTGGTGTGTGCAATGTTCTCTCAAGGTCAAGCCAATGAAAGCATAGTTTAAACAGTAAATTACTCTCATCTGCACAAATAGGTTCGGCTGTTGCTGTTCTTTGTGTTCATCCCTTCAGGCTATGTCAGGAGATGGCCAAAGTATGTATGGCCTTTGCACTGCTGGAAAACCTCAACAATCCACTTTCAGGGAATATACAATTTCCTCCTGCTTCCCATGAGATAAATCTAATATAGTGTTTAATAGCTTTTGAAAGAATGGGGAAATCTGTGGGTCACATTTTTAATAAAATGTTGTAATACTTGTCTTGGATGATTTTTTCAAATGTCCAGTGAACTAGGTGGGTTTATTTACTTGGCTTAGGAAAGTCAGTAATCTCAAAAGTGGTAATATTTATTAACCTCACTTAGACTATACATATTTGATTTGTCTTATGGTAATTGCATATAATTCTCTTTACTCGTCAAACATTAGCTCTAATCCCAGAATCATGAATTAGCCAATAATTATACCAAGCATTCATAAATGTGTAGACAAATTGTAGTCTTTTGTAAGATAATATGCTAGCATTAACTTAATTGCCATCAGAACCTGGTCAAAAATGATCCAAAATGATCTTGACAGGCCGAAGAGCCTTGCTGGGAGCCAGCAATGCTTGTAGCTGAAACACTTTGCCAAGTAGTTTCTAGACACAATGGCCATAAATGGTCAGGACCCAGCTCAGGAACAATGTATCTTTTCCATCAGCCCTTTCCATACAGAGCTCTAGGGTTGTCCTCAACTTATGTAAGACTGAGAATTTATAAGGAGCTATTTAAACTGCATGGCTGATAAAACTAATTATGTGTACAGATAAATAATCTACTGGAATCAAAAACAGGCATGTCCACTGGTGTTGGCTTAACTTTTGGTAATCCAGAAACATTGATATGCAAGATGTGGATAAATAATATGTTATTTGACAGTATAAGCACTAAATAAATTAACTTGGCTCGCATTTGTAAGACTGATGAAGATAAGCGTCTTCCACCCAGATGTATATTAAAGCCCAGTCAGCGTCTTGTATTGTATTTCACTAGCAGAATAACAGAGTCTGCTGATAACAACTGCTTTCCTTTACTGCCTATTTAGCTCCATTTGGCTCTCTTGACCTAACATGCCAGAAAATGGTTGAGCGTGGAGGCTCTGACAACAACACGCCATAGAAAAAATGTCCAACATTAATAAACAAATTCATTAGATTACAATTCTACTGAAAGCCTGGATTGAGTCACTTTGACTTTACTGTAGACCATGAGGATGTTCTTTTATTGCTTTTAAAAAATGACTATAAGCCTATTGCTTGCTGGAATTTTGAAAAAAAAAAAATGTTTTAAAGCTATCTAACTAGCTGCGTAAATTACCTTTCCGGTAATTCTGTTATTAATAAGCTGATAGTGAGTCTGCATCAATTATGCTGTTTGCTGATAGATCTTTTATTCTTTAGATTTTTTAGCTTTTTTTCTTGAGATTTAGAACTTTTTGTTTGGATGTTTTTGAGGTTTAATAAAAGAATAAAATATCACTTGGCACAAAGATAGTGTCTCACTGTTCAAATTTTTGTTGAATTGTTAAATCTAACTGTTTCCCTGAGCTACACAAAAGTCTTTTCCACACTGTCTGTTCTTCATTCACCCACAGCATATATTCATCATTATTTCCTTATTACCATGTTGGCTGGAAATCCTGACTAGACTATTCCTTAAGGACTTAGGAGATTTTGAACTCAGAATTATTAACAGTGGAATTCAGCCCACATACATGATTGTTCATTTTCAGGAAAAGATGCCTTAAGCATAGTTATTTATTACTGTGTACTTTATAAATCCTTAATTAAACAGATGGAGATTGTTGAAAAATTAAAATCAGAGTCTGTATGAGAGTATTATAGACTATATGAAGCCATCATGTGAAAGAGTAAAAGATCCATGGTCCACCACCCTCTTCTGCTAAGCATTCCAGCTTAACTATGCCCCCACCTGCTACAGTGTAAATAGTATTAAGTTTACATTTATTTTACTTACATTTTAAGTTTACTTTATTTAGGAAAAAAAACTCAGACTCAACTAGTTGCCTTAAATATTTTCAGTTAAACACATTATGGAAGTTGTTGTAATGGTAGATTAAATCAAAATCCCAATCAGAAATAAAACTCACTACTGAAATATCAGGGAACTTAAACATGTTATTTAACATTTATTTTATTAATGTACAAAAAAGTGCTAGTTTCTTTTGTTTTATCCTACCAGGTCTGTTTCCTTCAGAACTAGTCCCAATGTTCTGGAGGGTTCATTTGCTGGTTGGTTACTAAATGCAAAGACTCAAGTGAATAAAAGGCAACATCATGCTCACCCTCTTTTCCATTCTTGTCTTGACCAGGACAAAGGAAATTGATTCGGGTCACTGACTTTACCACACTATTTTTTGTATTTTTAATAATCATTTTATTGTTAAAATCTCACTGTTTCACAGCAGATATACCACAATTGACTATTTCTGAATAAGACACGTGACCTATTTTAAGTTGGCATGAATCAGACTGGATGCTGCAGATGAAAACTAACTAATGTTAACATATTTGGAGAGTTGTGACAGTAAGTTGTAGTTTGTTAGTAAAGTTATAGCTTGCGTTGAAACCTTTTTCAGCTTTTCTGCCAACAGGCCAAGGTGCCTAGAATGCCATTGGGGGAATTAGGTGCCTTGCTCAAGGGCACCTTCATCATGTTTTGCCCTGTGCAAGGATCAAACCCGGGACCTTTCGGTCACAAGACTGGTTCCCTAACCCTAACTAGGCCATGGCTGCCCATCAGACTATGGAAACATCTACCTATTCATCACCTTCATTTGGTTCTGTGCAGCTGTAGAAACAAAGTGATGTAAATAGAATATACAGCTGCAGACCCTGCTAGGAGCAGATTAGGGAAATAGGCAATAGAGTTGGTACATGGACCAGAAACCATGACCAGTTTTTTCTGAGATAGAAAATGTTTTGATAGATACATAAATATATCGATAGTAAACAAAAACAATACTGTTTGCATTGTTTGGCCAAACAAAGTGGCTGTATGCCTGCCCAGTGTTATCACTGTTGTGTATGCACAATTAACAAACTATGCAACTAGTTTCTCTGAGAGCTCTATTTTGGCCAAACAGAAGATGGTTTTGTGATGGTTTTTTTTACTAAGATGTGGAACAATGAGTATAAACCTTTTATCTTGCACCATAAGCCAAAAATATGTGCTTAACGTGTCTCTTTCTGTGTATCTTTACGCCAAAATTGCATGTGACCACATTGGCTGTACACATCAGGCAGGACATAATCTAGTTAAGAACTTTCTTCAGGGTGCAATTATCATCAAAAGTGATTCCACAGTGGGATCTGGAATTCATATTGCTTGTGCAATTTGCTAGATAAACCAATAAAAGATACAGACCCTAGGTAGCTTCTGCTCTCATGACTCAGATAAGTAGGCAAATTACATGCTTCATTGTTCGGCATTCAGTGTCTGAGTTCGGAGTTCAAACATGTAATGTTGCGTGTGGCCAAACCCAGCGTGTGTACCAAAGATATTGATGCTGCAGTATACTAATGAACCTGTCATTTTTTTCTGTGCATGTTAGTGTAAATGTGCCCAAATTTGTGCTGTGTCCATTGAGGAATTTCACCAGATTGTGTTTACTGAATGCTGCTTTAACCTTATGTAAAAAAATGTTACATAAAAACAATACCGTCAACTTGATTATCTTCTTTCATAGCAGTAGCACTGGACGGTCATTAGTCTTAGTAAAGTGTGGTTTTGGCACTGCGTTCTGTTACTGTGTGGCAAAGTATGCCATCAGGATATTACTAACCCTCGTAATAAATTTGACGCACAGCCTCCAACAGTTCTTAAGGGAGCTGCCCTGGTGTTCTGGTAAGAAGGGAAGTTGAACAGCAGGTAACAATGGTTCTATGACTAAGTGGCCTAGTTGACTATGGCCAGAGGATGTGCATGATGTGTGATGTGGGCCTTTTATTAGTTGCCATATAAGATCCCTGTCACAAGATGACGTCTTTGTACTCAGCTAGGAAATGACTAATCTAGTAATTTCAAAGGAAAACCATGTTATGTTCCTTCATTTAGTGGTAGCATTCCAAAAGAGCCAATTTTTATTATAACCGCACTGAAACAATGAATTTCTCTCATCTGCTCATCTTTGGTCACCACATAAGATTTTATTGCCTAGTTCAAAACTACTAGAGTAGTATTTACATCATCAGTGGACATGGCAAACAGTACATTTTTTTTTACTATAATCGTTGCCATTAAACATGAAAGCTTGTCGGATGAAAATGGGGAAAAAGGGAATTTTACTGAAAGCACCTTCAAAATGAATGTACAAAGCAATAATTAGGCAAATTTAGTGAGTGTAGCTTCTTCAGGATCTAGTGTCTGAAATGTCACTTTCATTTTTTTCAAACTTAGCTTTGGCCAAATCACAGTCTTAGTGATTTTCAGATTCAAGTAAAAATTTCAGTCAAGTACATCAAAAATGAAACATGCTTTTCTAACAAAAAAGTGTACAATGTGGCTGTAAGCAATTATTGCGCAATTTTTAGGGTGGTGAGTGATATATTGTAAAACTTACAATACAGTGGTTGGATGCAAGTGCGGGGAAGAATTTATTAACAAAAGACATCTCAAAGCACACCAAGCAGAAAACCAAGAAACACAGAGTTCATGAAGTCAGAGTCAAGAGACACAACCGGAGCATAATCCAGAAACGGTCCTAATAGTCCGCAACATAAAGGCATAAGGGGCAATAGCAGCCTTGTAGTTAAAGAACCTGTCTTAGGATCAGAAGGTCCCAGGTTCAAGCCCCTGAAGTGTCCATGAGCAAGGCACCCAACCTCTAACTGCTCCCCGGAGGCTGTGGATTAGGGGCTGCCAACCACTCTGGGGATGTGTGCTCACTGCCTCCAAGTGTTCACTAGTGTGTGTTTCACTGCACATATGGGTTAAATGTGGAGTTGAATTCCACTGCACAGTGGTCAGAGTAGTCAGAGTACTCATTTACTTACGTATTTACTTATAAAGGCCAGGCATAATCACCCAGTAATGCCAAGAGTCATATGACCAGAGAGGCGACAGAGCCTCATGTGACCTCCCCGCGCCGTTAGGAAATCAAATCATGACAAATTGCATAACATCTTGCTTAAGAGGTGCTGTTTTATAGAATTATGATGAGACCATTGTAACCATGTACCACATGTCAGTAAACTTTGTGTTTATGTTTATGAGCACTGTGTAATTAATGAATTGCAATGTGTTTTTTATGTGCATAATACAAATCCAGTGATGTTCTGGGAACTTGGAGCTTTACTATAACATATGTTTGTTTTAGCTATATGTTTTATTAGTGATTTTGATTTTTTTATAGATTCAAACTATGAGATTGAATGGGTACAGTAATATGTACATCCACAGACAAATATATATCAATGTAGACATGGCCATTTTTGGATCTCACAGACCTTTGTAATTGTACAAAATGCACAGCCAGTTCCAAGATTGAGGAAATGTGTGTCTAGAGGGTGGGTGTGTTTATATATAATTACAAATATTGGACAAACTAAACTTTCAGCTATGTCAGCTATGGCTGCCAAACCTCCAAGGCTCAAACAAGCCCTATAAATTTTGGACTTAACACTTGAAACTGGTACATGACCCAGAACTGTTATAAAATGCTTTTATCCAAAGATTGCACAAGGGACCTACACACTCTCATAAACCTTCTCCTTCTCCCTTGTGAAAAAAAAGTACACCCAAGTTATGATATTTTGGAACTGCGGATTTGTACTCAATCACTACTAAAATGTAATTAAAATTATATTAGGTTACACTTGAGTATACTTATCCTATGCGAGTTTTACCTTGCTTTACTTTCTTGTGGCTTAATCAAGCACAAGACACAGTAACATGCAATATAAATACAAAATACAAAATAATAGGATGTTCTGAATCATTGGACATTTTACAAGTTGATGGTGGATTCATATTGTTAAATTAAACTAAAATTACATTAATTAAAGTAAAAAAAAAAAAAATTAAGCTGTAAATATAACCTTGATGTACTGAGGATCAGGGCAGCCTGCACCCCTCACACACATTAGTGGGCCTTATGGTGTCCATGACTTTAAGTTTCACCACTTTGCCTTTCTAGGACTACTTTTAATAAATATTAACCATTGTATACCTAGAACACTCTGGGTGAAACGCTCTGACCCAGTTATCTATAGTCACTCACATCCCTACACATGTCCATTTTTCATACTTCCAACACATCATTTTCAAGAAATGACTACTCATATGTTGACTGAAATAATCTCATGTACTAAATATTTTTCACTTTATCTGTGGTTTTGGTTTCATGGCTGATAACTGTATGCAAAAAATATACTGGCAATTGTTAGATGTTTCTGTGAACCTTGTAAAGTGACTTCGGCGGACTTAATTGCTGATAGTGGAGTCGTTGAGGACAGATGGACGGATAAACCAAAGTGATAATCTTCTTGGCTGCAGCAGTGATTGAACATGAATTACAGTGCCATAACCACTGTGCTATGAGGGTTGCGAGAAGGTGTAAATAGGCAGGAAAGAGTTTCATGCCCAGGGTCATTTCAGCCTTGGAGGATATTTATTTTTTTTGAAAATGTTGTAAAAAAAAGTTTCATATTTTGCTATTTCTGCTTATATATTGAATAAGACACTTGAATTAAATTATTAGAAAAACCTACCATGCCATCTTAGCATGTTAAACAATTAAAATAAGTGATTTTTTTTTCTATGTCAACCCTGTTCTGGACATATGGCTTTAAGAAAGGAATATTTTGCAATGAATTAGTAGCATAAAAAAAACACTTTTTATATCCCTTCATTGGTCCCCAAGTAAATAACATTATTGTACAAACTACAAATTTATCATAAGCTGTTTTTCATAAATGTATTGTCTTTAAATAAAAAAACATTTATAATGATTTCATCCACTGAAATCTATATGTACAGAAATTGAATGCAAAAATTTATTTAACCATTCAAATACAATGCAATTTTAATTAATTCTCCTAATCCTTTAAAATCTTATGAATATACTTAGGCCTTTTGTTTCCCAGACATGGATACAATGCAATATTGTCAACTCTGTTATAAAACAGCACTAACAGGGTTGATGATAACAGGGTTGACAACTGGCATGCTAAATCTGCAATAGCTAACAATGTGATGAAGCACATAGCTAGGCTACTTATTCATTTAACATAGATTTTGATAACATTTTAACATATGTTTTACTTTTACAAATATTTTACTATTTTCTGTGCAGTTTAAGGGTGACACGGTTGAC
>JAOVVF010000030.1:8244711-8257917 GCA_028565595.1 Duopalatinus emarginatus | reverse complement strand
CTGGTCCAATTTAGCCATGAAACCTCCCACACTAAAATGACAGGTGTTTCAGTTTCATTGTCCAACCCCTGTATATCAATAATACTACAGTATATAAAGAAAGGTAATGTTAGCTGGCTGACTAATCTAGCCAAATACTATATTATTTTTAGCTAGATCATATAAATTCATATATGTTTCTAGCTACATAATAATGTATTATTCTGAACATTACCTATACAGTGTAGCTGCATTTAGGTATATTTACTGCAACAAATATTTGGTACAGATCATAGAACAGCATCTATAAAACTGTACTTCTTTGTTCGTTTTTTTTTTTGCTCAGTTTGTAATAAAAAAGTAAACGTAATGAAGTTAACTATTTTATTTTTAAAAAGTAAATTTGATTTAATTGCACTCAAAACATTAACAGTGAATGATTTACTCAAGCCATAGCAAACAGTGTAAAAAAAAACAATTTTTTTTTTTCCTGTAACAAGAACATAGGTCTTGATTATACATTATACACAGTGAGCTTTCTAATCAGTGTAATTTCAACCAGCTTCTTTATATCATCAAGTGATTGTTCATTCCCAACACCACTTATATTTAAGTAATGGATGCTCAACTGATTGATCAAAGACACCTCAATAAATGGTTGTGACGTGTTTTTTTTCTCTCTCTCTCTCTTTCTCTCTTTAAGTATGGTGTATATATATATATAATTGTGTAAAAGGCTGCAAATTAAGAATGGCAGAAGCCAACGCTCTAATGAAGCATGTTCTCAACACTAAATATAGAGCCTTAATAATTTCCTGATCCGATGGAAACATCAAATCATTTCCACACCAGAGTACAGTGAAACTATTACTAAGATCTAACAGGTAGTCATGAGTATGATGAATTACATGAAAATATGATGTGGAGATTGCAGCAACAGTTCTTTCCCAGAAAAGCCCGGGTACAATTTATAATAAAAAAGTGCGGAGAGATTTTTTTTGTCTGAATGTCAGAAAGTGGGAAATGATGCATTTGGTGGTCCAGGGTTTTTTTCATTGTTGCGAATCTCTTTAAGATGTTTTTAATATCCATCCTGATGAAAGTGTTTTGATCAGGCTGAAAAAGAACAAGCAGTGTTATGCTGTAAAAAAAATATTTTTTTGGTATAAACAGTTTCCAGGTTTCATCCATTGGTGCAATTTTGCCCATGAATACCATAACTAAGATTTAATAGGTTAAATTTAATAAGCTTTAAAAAACATAAAAAGCTTACTGAGATAGTTATCTGTGATTTATATTATTAAAGCCATCATTATACTTATCCTTAAATTACTTCAATGTGTTTCATATATAATGTCCATAAAGTAGGCCACCAGTGATATATTGTAGATCTGTTCTTACAAAGACAAGAACCAGACTTCCACTTCTAAGCAACACCCAGTGATTGTTCAGCCGTTTTCATAACACATTGGACGTTTTCCTGAAGGGCCACATCAGCAAGCAGACATGCTCCAAAAAATGTCAGTCACTCGTAATACATATGAATGGCTATGTACACATTGTGATCATTTGTCTGTTTCTTATTATTGCTCTTGACACACTCTCTTTTCATGTATTAAGGGATTGAATGCACTTCAATCTGGCTACTGTGCTCTTGTGCACTCACACATGTACACCCATATTGCTTGACATGCTCAGTAAAAAAAAAGTGGCTTTCTAAATAAACCAGCGCCATTAAGCGACACTGTGTCGCCTCCCATTAGAGAGCTTCCCACTGGGATTCTGGGATGTTTGAGTTGGAGCCACTGTGTTGTAGATGGAAGCCAGAGCCAGTTATAGTCGCTCTAGGCTGTTGTTCTGTGCTTGGAGGGTGGGAAAGGGTGTGCCTTTTTAGTTGAGAGCAGGACTACAGAAATGGCGTAGGTCAAGAGCTTGGGTTAAGAAGGGGTGGGGGGTTTGGATGATTGTCCACTTGGAAGGCATATGATTGGGACTGGAAGTGAAGTTGGGGAAGTTTGGGGTGAATGTAACACAAACTCAAGGTTTTGTGTTTTTGATTCAACCATGCTGAGTCCACAAATTTGTACCCACACACCAAGCTGTGAGTCATCCTGCTGGGCCTCAGTTTTTATGTGTGTGTGTATGTGTGTGTGTGACTGAGTCTGCATTTGTGTTCCTCTCTATAGCAATCTATGAAAGAATTGCAGGACCTGCGGTAACGCAACCTCCCACAGCGACAGTGTTATGGATTAACGTCGTCTATCATTACATTTATCTGTAAGTTTACTTTGCAGGGATGTCCTTGCTGTAAATGTATGCAGTATGAAATATTTATTTCTACATCTTAACTAGCATTCAGCACCTCTTTCCCCACCTTTGGATTATAAGGTTTATGAATGACCTACATCTTTATTGATTCCAGATCCATTGTTAGCTTTAAAAAGTTTTATCATTTTAGCGACACATTTCTCGCCAAGCTTGTGCAGGAGTCCATGCTGGGCAGTTGTGCATCTGAACATATGGAACCAATCTGGCAGGTCAGTAATGACTTGAACAGGTGGCAGAAGACATGAAGACTGACTATAAATGAACTGTAATTATAAGTAGGAGACTCTTGTTTGTATGTCAGCATACACTGCAACCTCAAAATGTCATTCTGTATTGTTGTCTGAAAGCCCTTGGTTGTTATACTGCTTGAAAACAAATTGGACAGATAGCTGACTGTTGCAAGAATAGTATCAGGGTGAGTCACTGAGAGCAGGGCTGCAAAGGAAAGAAAGAGGCAGACTGTAGATCAGACAGCTCATCTTGACTTTAAAATGCCTAAACATACAAGCACAAAAAACTACACATAAATGCACATATATTAATAAATCAGTCCACAACTTTCTAGTAGGCCTTGGTTAGTCTGACTGTTTAAAAGATCCCCTTTTCAGCATTTATTGTTTATTTATTATTTTAGCATCATAGAGTTAATATAAATGTTATGGTATCTGAATGACTTAAAGAGCTGATGACTGTATATTACAGAGGCTAGGAGAAGCTAATTACCATGTAAGACCCCTTTGTCAGTATCTGGATTGGAACAACAGGGTAAGACACACTTCAAAGCCCTTTTACCTTAGTGTTACATTTCACCCTTATTGGAGTTGACGGCATTTTGTCCATTTCCCAGCCATGTTATTATAACAGTGGGTCTGTCTCCAAAATGTTTGGTTTATTAGCTGCTTGGATGCCCTCTTATTCAAAGCAGAAATTCAGTGCAGGTGCCAATGCTGCCTGTTAGCTATTAATCACAGACCCCCAATTCATTTTGCCTGTTAAGAGTCCTTGTACTGGTCCTCTTTGATTACATGTGAGTGCTATGGAAAAATGGGGGCCAAGGCAAATCTTTAAGTAACAAGAAAAACTAAGTAACAAGCGCGTTTGTAAAGCCAGCCACCCCCTCAGCCTAATAATATAGTGGGTTGTTGGTGCTGTCATAAAGCCAGAGAATTGGTGTGTTCACACCTTGCCTCCTCATCCATTTCCTCAACAAAACAAAGCAAGTTAGTGCAACGAGCCAAGTGGATCTGCCAATAAACACTATAGGGATTTAAACTTTTTTGGTGGGAGCTTTGTGCATTATTGTGCTAGAGAATCAAAATTTATGGCTCTAAAGAAACTTTATTCCCCTCCTATTTCTCATTGTGCTATATGTGTGTGAGTGCCTGCCAGTTTGTAGGGGGTGTATAGCAGAGTTAGTCCAATCTGTGTGTTGGCTGCATTGAAACATCTGGTAGTAAATGTCTGTGAATAGCAAAGATCTGTTCACCTCAGCCATTTCACCTCGTGTTATAAAGAACTTCGGCCAGTCTTGTGTTCAGTGGCATATGAACTTCAAATTTCCCAATTTTACTAATTCTAAAAACAATGCTTCACTTTATGTTTGATCTTCTAATAATTGTTAGTAAAATGAGTGCTGAATAGGGGAAAAATTGGGCAACAAATGTATATGCTCACAGAGTTCTGGGTTTTAAAGAAGCTAACAATTTTCTAGCAAACATTCATACAGTATTATACTATTAATCACTCTGTTCAAGATAGGGTAGGGTAGAATGTTAAAAGTATGATAATCCTCATCTAAATCAAATCAAAGTTGGCAGAAAGTTACAATTTTGCAAAACGAAATTTCATATTAGCGGAATATTTACCTCTTGGCCATTTCAAGTGTAGTATCTTATCTTATTTACATTTACGGCATTTGGCCCAAGGACCCTTATTGGTGTAGCACAGACTGGTTGTCCAGACCGGGAATCGAACCCACGTCTCTCACATAGGAGCCAATGATGTTACCACTGTACCAAACCAACCACCTTATCTGCTTAATAGCTGATATATCAGATATGCTTATCTGCTTAATATCTGATATATGAGGACTTTTAGAACAGGGAATTGTAAGTAGAGCTCGCTCTAACCACTTCATATATTGGCATGTTTCACCTTTTTGAAGGGGCAGCTGCAGACCTGTGGTTAAGCCTTGGGACTAGAAGGTCCCAGGTTGATCCCCACAACCAACAAGACTCAACCTTGAGCAAGGCACCTTACACCAAAGTGCTCCCCTGACACTGCAGATGGGGGCTGCCCACCAGTCTGGGCATGTGTGCTCACTTCCACCTAGTCAAATGTGGAGGTCAACTCCACTGAACAGTGGTCAAAAGAGTAGTTCACTTTAGAAAAGCTATTAGTGCTGCTAGAGCAAAACACTTCTACTCGCTAATAGAAGATGACAAAAATAATCCTAGATTCTTATTTAATACTGCTGAAAAACTAACTAGGAAGAAGACCACTACAGAAGTGTCCACACCATCTGTATGCAGTAGTGATGACTTTATGAATTTTATCAATGATAAAGTTGAAAACATAAGGCACAAAATTAATACTTTTAATCTAAATCCAAGCAATTTGATAACAAACCAACTAGATGTTAGTATAGTTACATCAGATCAGTGATTAGAGTCTTTTAACCCTCTCCAAGATACAGAGTTAATTTCACTAGTTTCTTTATCAAAATCGTCAACATGTATATTAGATCCCGTACCCACAACTTTCATCAAACAGATACTACCGGAAATAATCAAACCTATTTTAAAAATGATAAATTCCTCACTTAGTACTGGCTATGTCCCTAAATCATTTAAATTAGCAGTTATTAAACCTCTAATTAGAAAACCTAATCTGGACCCCAGCGAGCTGTCTAATTACAGACCAATATCGAATCTCCCCTTTATTTCCAAGATCCTAGAAAAGGTTGTAGCGCAGCAGTTGTGTTCATATCTGTGTAGAAATAACATTTTTGAAATCTGTTGTTCATGATTTAGGCCTCATCATAGCACAGAGACAGCGCTGGTTAAAGTTGTGAATGACATGGCCTCTGATCAGGGTCGTGTCTCCCTGCTTGTATTGCTTAAGTGCTTTTGACACCACTGATCACGCTATTCTACTTCATAGGCTAGAGAATGTTGTTGGAATTAAGGGAACAGCCTTGTCCTGGTTCAGGTCTTATTTGAGTGACCGTTATCAGTTTGTAGATGTAAATGGTGACTATTCTACGCCCAGTAAGGTAAAGTTTGGTGTTCCACAAGGTTCTATTTTAGGCCCATTATTATTTTCTCTATATATGTTGCCTCTGGGTAATATTATTCGGAAACATTGTATCACTTTCACTGTTATGCTGATGATGCACAGTTATATGTGTCTGCGAATCCTCTTTTCTTTTCTGATTCCTTGTTGACTCTGGATGGTCTTTCAGTTATACCATGTACAGCAGTTAAAAACCATGGTGTGATTATTGAGTTTTTCTTTTGAAGCTCATGTACATAATATCACTAGCACAGCCTTCCAATTAGTTTTTGGGACTCAGACACAATCTCAGTCTTTAAGTCTAGGCTGAAGACATTTGTTTAGTCAAGCATATTCTTCATAGTTTCAGTAGTTCAAGGTGCAGAGCTGGAGGGTTTATGGTTATAGAGTGTTTTGGTAAACTGGGATGTTTGGATGCTGCCCCCCCCACCACTCTCACACGTTCACTTATGATTGATGATGGTGGAGTGGCTGACTGCTTAATGTCCCAGGGTGCCCTCCTGTCTGTGTCATCTTCTGGTTCTCCCTTGTAGTTATGCTGTCTTAGCTAGTTTCTGCTTGCTCTCTGCACAACTTATATTTAAATTGACCATTACATAAAAAGATCATACCTAACTCTCTGTACTCTATTCTCATCTTCCATTCTGATGAGCTACACCTGCTACAGATGAGGCACCAGGAGATACCAGCAACCCCAAGTTCTGATTCTGATGAGCTACACCTGCTCCGACTGAGGCACCAGGAGATACCAGCAACCCCAAGTTCTGATTCCTCCTGCTTGCCAAACCCTGTCTGATCCACTCTGACCCCCCTTATCTTCTTGCAGTCTCATCTAATCCACCATGGACATGGACAGTTTACAAAACACCATAATGGACAGATGTAGAAACCATGAATTAGATTACTGTTAGATTACAGACTTTAATTCTCTGGCTACTTGCACTTTTAATTATAATTGCTCTGTGTCACCCAAATAAGGATGGGTTCCCTTATGAGTCTGGTTCCTCTCAGGGTTTCTTCATTTTGTCATCTTTGTTGATCAGGGATAATTTTCTAAAAACTCTATAAATGTTCTATAAAAGCCAGGCTGCCTAGCTTTTCATTATTTCTGTAAAAGCTGCTTTGGGACAATGTCCATTGTTAAAAGGGCTATACAAATAAAATTGAATTGAATTGAATTTCACTTTCACTACTCTGCACAGCAAAGAGAAACCAATTAGCATTGAAGTATTATGGCATACTAATAGTAAGAGTGGATGTAAAAGATTTTAATTCACTGAATCAAAAATAAAATAGAAAATAGGTGACTTAATAATGATTGAAATTGTGCTGAATGATACAGCTCACTCTTTCATTTTGGTCTGATTAATAGCCATAAATATGCAAATAAATAATCATTTACAATATGAAAAGTTTTAAAATGTTTAACTGAGTTAACTTACATGGATTCCTCATTCGTCTACATATAACAGATGTTGTGCACATGGTAACAGAGGGTTGAGCACATTATTAGTGTGGGATACTGGGTGTGGCAGCTTGTCACGCAAGACAGCAGAGTATTGCGTAATGTATGCAGTTGTAATTGATGTACAAAACCATGATGCGATCCATCTGGTAGTAATACGACATCAGCATTGAACTCATTTAATCAACTGGTGAATAGCACACTGTCAGAAGTACACCAGGAGTAGTAATGTTTTAGTTGCACCGACTTTTTGGACTATGACGTGAAGATTAAATTTAAGGTATAAGTCATTAAATATAGGTGCAAAAAAATAGAAATTTGAAAATTCAAGTACAACATGGACAAGAGCTGCACAGTTATAATTAGAATAAGAATTATTAGCAAGCAATAATTTAGCAAGCTTGACAGAAAGATTCCCAAGGATTTACTCTGGCTGAAAATAGAGATATGTATCAGGTCCGGGTTCCTACAGAATAAAAAAGTTATGCAAGTTTGATGTTTTCTTTGATGCAGGCATGAGTAAATGGTCAAGTAAGAAGCTGAGGACAAAGTGAGAATTGTGAGATTATATGTTCATTCATACACCTTTAATATAAACCTAGTCAAGTAAAGAGTTTTTTTATTGTGTGATTAAAACATAATATACTGTCAGGGCCAGCTTTAAGAATTCTGTATTTTAGAGTCTTGGTAAAATATGAACTGTATACTGCAGCTGCACATGCCATTCCTTCCACAATCATACATGCATTACAGTTATCGTCCGACTATGGGGACTTTACTGTTGTTATGTTGTTCACTATTAATGAAGGAGACAGGTGACCGGGGCTCTACATTGGATTGTAACTATCACTGGAACTAAGGCCAAACCTGTTCCAGCATAAAAAAAGTTCTTGTGCATAAGCAGGATCCAGAAGGACCTGGTTTGCCAAAGTTGTTGTGGAAGAGCTCAAGTGGCCTATACATGGCCCTGATCTCATCATTGTTGGAATCAACTGGAATGCTGACTGCACCCCAGGCTGCCTGGCTTGACATCAGTCCCTGACCTGAGACTTTTCTGTCTGAGAATTGTGCATGTATTCCAAAATCTGGTGGAAAGCCTTCCCAAAAAAGGGGGGAAGCTGTTACAGCAGCAAAGGGTGAGCTATTCCATATTAATGTTCATGGTTTTGGAATGAGATTTTCATCAAGCACATATGGGCCTTATGTTCAGGTGTCAACATGCTTTTGGAAGGATAGTGTATCTGACAGATCTTGGTTAAAGAGCACGTCAGTCGCTTTCTTACAGTGAATCACATGTCAGGCACATGACAAAAAGGGATTTAGTGTACTGAAGAAAAACCCTACTTCCTTTGCAGATGGTGCATGTCATCAATCAGATTTGCTTCAACCAAATCAGAAATGGAGCTGCTACAGATACACACACAGATACACACATGGAGCAGATACACACACTGCTGTGGAACTCGAGATGACCAAAATACTCAAAGGCTTGTCATGACTTTGTAAATAGAAGGTATTAAAGGTATTTAGTTACATGAACACTTTTTACCCAGTGTAACAAAAAAGCAGATTTTGCAGTGAAGTTTGCGGTGTATGTAGCTATCTGAGGTTGTGGGATCAAGCCTCACTCTGGTCTCTGAGGTGGTTTAAAAGGAGTTTTGCCTACCACCCAGAACATTTGCTGGGTGCTCCAGTAAGTGTAAATATGTGTGGTGGCCTGAGAAAAAAATAAAGGCTTTGATGATTTTCAATTTTTTTTTATTTTGTAAGTATCATAAAAGTCCCTGCAGATGACATTGGGGGACTTCTTCAGTGCATTACAGACTATAACTGGTTCTGTGTTTCACAGACAAGAAGCCATGACTTAACAAATACATTGGAGCCCTTCTTAACAGGATGAAAAGAGCTCTCATGGCAGGAGACAGGGAGATGATCATGTTAGTCCAAAAAAGAGATGAGGAGAGAGTTAAGGAAGGCCAAGGACAGTTACGGGGAGAAGCTAGAGGGCAAGCTTTAAAAGAACACCAGGAAGGATCAGAATGCATTATAGAGGATCACTAAACCTAAAAAGGTCCAACAGTGGAAGTAAGCCAGGAATGTACAAATGAGCTAAACTTGCCTTTCAACAGGTTTGACTCAACTCCTGCACCCCAGCTGCTGTCCTCCTCCTGGTCATAGCCACAATAATCACCTGCTGCACAAGGCTCAGTCACACATGTCAACACTTTCTGGCCCCTCCTGCTTGACAGGATCGCCTGGATTACAGACTACTAACAGGTAAATGTGGTAATGGGCAAGACTACAGTAAAAAAAAAAAAAAAAAAAACTATACTTCCACTTCCATACTTCGTATCTACACCTCTAACTTGTTTCCAGCTACAACACTGGAACATGTTATATCCTGAGGTTCCTGTATAGTCCACCATTGGTGGCTGCATCAGTGAGAACAAGGAGGAGAAGTAAAGAGAGATCTTCATTAGATGGTGTGAAGAGAACCAACTGTTGGCAGACTGATGGAGCAAAAAGCTCCCAATTCCCAATAAAGATGATGGACTTCTAAAGGTTTCTAGATGTGCACATAGACAAGAAACTGGACTGAATGGACACCACAGAGGCCCTCTATAGAAAAGGACAGACCAGAAGATCCTTCAGTGTGTGCTGCAGACTACTGCACATAGTCTACTATTCTATGGTAGCCACCACACTGTTTGCTGTGGTGTGCTGGGGAGAAAGTATCAAGACTGGGAGAACTGACTGACTTAACATGCTAGTAAGCTTTCCAGCAGTCTGGACGCTATCGCTGGCATAAAACCAGGAACATTATGTCCAGGCTCTCTCATGCCCTCTATAATGAGCTACAGACTGATTTTCACCATGTGCAAGACAATTTAGGTGCAGCAGGTGTGTGAGGCAATGTTTTTTTGGTAATTTTACATGCATGTACCTTTACATAATACACAGACACAATACAGGGAGAAACCGACTTTCCTTCAGTCTTTTAAACATATGTATATACATCATTTTCTAGCTAAAGAAAATAATCATACCACACGTCATAGTTTCACACAGTGAAAAGGTTTGAGGCATTCCAGTAACAGGACAGCCATCTGTAACACATGCACTCAGCACAGGTGCCTGTTTATGGAACTTACTGATTGCAGCGTGATGTGAAAGGTCTTGAAATGCTACAGGTAGCATGAAATATGGACCAAACCAACAGCATGTGAGGGCAGTGTACCATTCTTTATAATTAGTGTGTGATTTTGCATTTTGTATTGAAAATTTTTACTATGTTACTCACAACGCTGTCTGACTACCTGATGATAGTGACAGTAGTGGGATTTAGCCCTTAATTCAGCTAGTAGTAAATATGGTGTTGTAGCAGTACTTTAGTATGTCCAGCTTTCTCAGCTTCTTACCTGTACACTTCACTTAAGCAGGTCAAGCACCATCAGCATCATGTTTGTCATGTTGTAGATTGCTAACTAGTCAAGCCAATCCTTAGATATTACATAACAGTGCACCTATACCAACCATAAATGTTTTATAGTGAAGGCTTCCTTTAAGGATTTAATACTAAGTAATTTCTATATTTTACAAAAAATGTCAAAAACCATCAATCAGACCTGAATACCACCCAGATACAGACAAAATGCTTGATTCTCAATGTTTCTTTTTTTTTTTTTTTTTAAATCCTGTAATAGTGACATATCAGAAAGGCATAAAGAAGCATAAAAGTCTGGTGCCTTACAAATGTTGTTTCTATGTTGTTACTAAGTTGAAAACATTGCACCAAATTGAAGTAATCTATTCCTTTAAGCAGTGGAAAATAGTGCTGGAAATAGCTCACATTTGGGCTACAATGTTGGTTGTACACATGTGGTCACAATTTCACTTGGACAAGTCTGTAATACTTCTAAGTTACACATCTGACTTCTTATTGATTAATACAAGAACCGAATACACATATTTGATGCACATTTGATCATGTTAACGCGCCGTTTTTGGAGATGAAAACGGCAGTTTCACAACTTTTCAGAGTTTCATTATTTCATGCTAGTAACTAATCTGTCCCAGGTGATGATACAGTGATACAGTGAGGTCATAGAATGTCCCATGTATGATGAAGGAGTTGGAGTTAATGTCTTCCATTTAGCATCACTAATCTTTCTGGAAGAAAGTTCCCATGAGAAAGAACTGTATCGTATTACAACAGGCACCTGCAATCTTGGCAAGGCAAGCAATCTTACATGAAACAGCTTTAGGGAATGGTTGGTCAAATCTATGTGTCAGAGGTGAAAAAATGTTATTAAGCAATTTACCAAAACTCTTATAATGTCCCAGATTACTCTGTTTTCCTGTCAGAGTTTAATAACTCACTCCATCAAAATGTGGCTTAATGTATAATCAAACAAAATAGCTAAATTAGTTGAGCCAACTAAGCCAAAATTGCATCATAAAAAAAAAAACAGTCAAAGTATTGCCTGATGTTCGTGATTTAATGTGTACAATACAGCAGCTCTCCATAGTTTGGATCCAGGCGCGCTGCCGTCACAGACATTGTTTCCACATTACTCTTCAAATTTTTCTGATTTTCTCATTTCAGATTTACGTCCCACTTTGCTTCTCTCTAAGCATTGGATGTATATAACATCAGAGCATTTTCCATTCAGATGCGCTTGCGCTTGCCCTTGCTTGACATCCTTGCTTTTTCCAAGAAGACGTAAGACCTTTTTAAAACTCATGGCTTTTTTGATTCATTTTTTATTCAATTGAGTCATTGAGTCTATGTAAACAAGTGGGTCAGTCCGGACAGAATTCGAAATAAACTACACCAGTGGATTTTGGATCAGGTGAGTTTTTTTATGTTATCACACGCTATCTATTCTGTTTATCCTCCTACTTGGGTCATGGCGGTGCTGAAGTCTATCACAGGGCTCTTGGGCAGAAGGCAGGGAAACTGGACTGAGACAGGTCAGAAGTCTAGTGCAATGCAGAACACACCATTACACATGCTGTCCCACCTAGAGGTGATTTAGTATCTCCAGTTCAGCTTACTGCATATCTTTGGACTGTGGGAGGAAACCAGGTCTCCTAGATGAAACGTTTGCAACCTGGAGATCAAAATTAGCTGTGCCTACAGGGAGGGAGGTAGGGCTGGCATACTCCCTCTCCCGTGTAAAAACAAGCAACACTAGCCAGTGAGCTCATGCACAGATTTGGGTGGAAACACTTTTCCTTCAAGTGTGTCAGACCTTATCCTGACATTGCACGAGCAGCAGGTCATGAAGATGCAGCAGCTGGCTGAATGTGACTCAGAGGAAGAAGGCAATAGCTTTTACCCTACTTGTTTGGTAGCTTTTGCATGACAGGTGAAAGATGCCTGATGAGTGGGAATTGGGTACATCCAAAATTGGGGAGAAAATTAAGGGGAAAGACATGAAAAACAATTGTTAATGAATCATTAATGTAGAGGAGGTAAATAACAGACACGTGACATGTATGACACCAAATAAAGCTGACAGCATTCTCATCCAAATACACTAGATAGACCAAAGAGCAATCAATAATTTAAATTAAGATTTGTTGGACTATACAGAAAGTATTTTAGTGAACATATACTCACCAGCCATTTCACTGAAAACTTTGACACATGCTTATTCATATAATTATCCAATCATCCAGTAAAGTGGCAGCAGCTCAATGTTTAGCAGAAAGCATTTAAATACATCACCAGAATAGGTCAAAAATTTGTCTGCCCCCGAAACCAAGATCAAGGAGAATCAGTTACTGTAGCAAAATATGCTCTGAAGCTAACCAGCCTTCTGACAGATTTACTTAACCCTAACCCGGTGTTACACGCATGTTACTTATGTGAACGTGCCTTCTCCTCAAATTGTTCACAGAGCTCTTCATCTGGAATGTGTGGTTTAGACCACAATTAGACATTCTAACATTTCCTAATGAATATCTCTGTGAACATTACTGTATTTCATCACAGTTAATAATCTACTTTATAGGGCTGTTGAAGTTAACGCGATAATAACGCATTAACGAGATCTTAAATTATCGCGATTAAAAAAATAGTGCCATTAACACAAATTCTAATTTGGCCCTGCGATTCACCCGTAGTTCATGTT
>JAOVVF010000030.1:8212772-8234684 GCA_028565595.1 Duopalatinus emarginatus | reverse complement strand
GCAAAGTGTAGTCAAACTGAATCCTGACTTTCTTTACTTTATTACTGTTTACTGCTCATTGTGGGGGTTTTCTTTCACATAGTAAAAACTTCTTCACAACATTTCTTCACATGTGCCTAAGACTTTTACACAGTAATGTATATATACATTAAGTTTGTTTGTTTGTTTACTTTAAGAATAAAATCCCCACTTCATGTCAGAAGTTAATGTAATTTGTTTCTGCTTTGCACTTCATTGTCATAAGTGTTTTGCAGTTGTGGAACAGTAAAATGCAATGACCACAGCCCTAAGCCACATTAAGGGGTATGACTGCCTGAAAACATCATTTTCCAGGAAGTGTACTGACATTATATGAGCAGCATTTTGAAAAGATGTCAATTTGCTAAAAAATCATTATACAAAGAATGGGATAGCCTTCACCCGACCTGGTTAGTCATTGCTGTGTTATAGATATATCGTTATTTTCCCGACCTTTTATGTAAACTATAATCTGTACAATTAAATTGACTTTTATTTTAAATATTTTTAAATATTGTTGGTAGATAAATATGCACACTCTCTTATAACTGGGGATGTTGCTGTGTCAGAATAAACCAATCATATTTAACCTCACATTAAATAGTAGTCAGCACACACCTGCCATCAGTTAAAATGGCTGATTAATCCCATACAATGCTCAGCTGTTATAGTAGCCATGGCCTGCAAAGAGCTTATACAGCATCAAAAATATTTCACTGTTGAAAGATATAAGTCAGGAGAAAGGTACAAAAAATTACAAGGCATTACATATATCATGGAGCACAGTAAAGATGGTCATCAACAAGTGGATAAAGTGGATATCAAGAACTGGACATACCTTTAAAACAGATGACAGAAGACAGAAAGGAAACTTGTCTGAGAGGCTGCCAAGAGGCATATAGCAACAATAAAGGTACTGCAGACATTTCTAATAAGTACTGGCTGTGTAATACATGTGAAATATCTCCTGTTTTCGTCATACGTAATTCGTCAAACACCCAAGTCTGGCTCAAATTTGCAAAAACCTACATCAAGCCTGCCAAAAGCAGGTGAGAAAATGTGTTATGGTCTGATGAGACCAAGGCTGAACTTTCTGGCCATAATTCTAAAAGGTATTTTTACCAAAAAAACAACACCAGAACAACACACGCCATATACACAGTGAAGCATGATGGTGGCAGAATTATGCTTTGGGGCCGTTTTTTTTTTTTTTTTTTACAGCTGGACCTGGGGCTTTAGGCAAGGTGGAGGGACTGATGAACTGTTCCAAACATTAGTCAGTTTTGGCACCTGAAGATAAAGAGGAATTTAAAATGGCCCAGCCAGAGCCCAGACCTGAATCCGGCTGAAATTCTATGGGGTACTCTGAAGAGAGCCCTTGGAAGCTGACAGGCTTAGAGTCCTTTTACAAGGAAGAATGGGCAAAGATTGACAAGTGAAAATGTGCCACTTTTACCCAAAATCAATTACAGTTCACATCAGCAAGTACAGCAAGTCCTGAAAAGATCATTTTCACAAAAACCTGTCATTTTAACAGGGGTGTGTAGACTTTTTATATCCACTGTGTATATAATAAGCCTTTGTTCTGCAGTCAGTTTGTATGTTTCTTCATGTGTATGTTTATAGGTACTTTATTTTTGTCAGTACACAAATGTTAACATGTATGCAGTGCCTTGTATAAATATTTAACCCCCTTCGATAATGTTATTGTTACATCCTAGATCTAAAATATACTTAACTGGAATCATGATATATAATAGCCTACACTGAAAGTGAATTTAATTTGATTTAATTGTGATTTCATAAGTATTTAACCTCATTCATCCTGTGCATAAATAATATCTAGTGTAAGTTACCATCAGAATTAGAAAGAAAAGAATTAGACAGAGGAGCAACCAAGAGGCCATAAGTAGCTGTAGGAGATGGAGATATTCACAGCTCAGGTTGACAAAGCTGTTCACAGAACAACCATGACCTGGACACTCTACAAAGCTGGGCTTTGAAAGAGTGGTGAGTCATATCAAATTTTACTCAGATTTTTCCAAAAGCATGCTGGAGAACCAGCAAGCATGTAGGAAACGGTTCTCTGGTCTTATGTGATTTTATGGTTTGGCCTTGGCACACAGTGCAACACTTACAAAAAAAGAAGTTCCTTCTTTATAACTACAAATAAGTGGGAATGTTTTAAGATTATATGTTATGTATTTCTCAGAGTACACTTTGCTTATACTGTCATGTATATAGAAAAGCTTAAGTATGTTTGGCATATACTTTATATTTAACAGAGCTATACTTTAGAAAAATACAATAGTATTTTTACCTTATAAACTTTGAGTATATTGTACTTGCAGTATAAAACTATTCAACATGTAAATTACTGAAAGTATACTTGAAAGTGTACATTCTTAAACAAACAAACAAAAAATAGCATAGCAGTATATGACCAGTAAACTAACAGTATACCTCAAAGTTTACAGTATAGTTGCAGTACAAATTAAATCTTAAAAGAAATCTAGTACTTACATTTACCTTTACATTTGCATTTACAGCATTTAGCAGAAACACTTATCCAGAGTGACATACAAAAGTGCTTAGTCATTTTCTTGGAGTATCTGAAGCTAGTGAATGTAGATCAGGATTTAAGAACTCAAAGCAGAATCCTACTAGAAAAGAGCCATTTAGTATCACTTATAAAAAACAATCCAAATAAAGTTTATTTCAAATGTAATTTGTAAGTTACAGTTTATTACTATTATTAATTATTATTATTACAAGGTAAATGTTTTTTTTTTTATTATTTTTAAATACTTATGTTATTTTACTGATTTTATCTTTCTTAATATATAAAAGATTTAATATATCTTTTATATTTTCACAATGTTGGATGTAGATCTACTATCCCATATGCCATTTACAAGTCATAGGGTTCATTCATTTTTCCATACTGCAGGCTAGTATGTGTGATGTAGCACAGTCCATGCCTTTGACTTTGATGACCAAGCATAAACTGAACATTAGAAAAAAAAATTCATAAAAGTGAAGTCAAATGTTTTATTTGCATCTATAGTCATCTGGTAATAATAATATCTCTAGCCAAGAAAATTCTATGCAAATAAAGACTGTGAGGTCTTTGGCTTAACATGAGAGACTTGTTGTCCCAATAAATGATTAATAGTTTTGCTTACCAAGCCTCCATTTGTTTTACTTTTATCTAATAAATGCTAATGGAGAATTTCCTGAGGGTTTTGGTGTTTTAGTGTTTTTTTTTTTTTTTTTTTTTGCAATGTTGATATTTAAATAAAATATGTTTTACTGGTTATATTTTCTTTTTTAATGAAAAGGCCACTGAAAATAATTCAAATGCATCCTCTCTGATCATTCACGCAGCATTTTTTTGATTGTTTGTTGTCTTGTGCTCCATTCAAAACTAATAAACTGTGCATTATACTACTTGATTAAAAACATGTTGAGATGAATGGAGGGTGGAAATATCCACAGATGACAGCATGATTTTTAAATAGCTGTGGACTGGCAACAAAGCAGGAATTTTATAGTTATTAAAATCAATGACGTTTGACATTCATCAGTTGAAAAGACCATCATAGAATCATCAATGACATTAAACTAATATAGTATTTTATCAAACCCTGCAATGTTGTTGTCACCATGTAACATCATATTAAAGTTAATACTACACAAATGAACTAAAACAAATAGAAATACTGCCATATATTGAGAAGCACATATGTTTGGTTCTTACCTCTAAACATATACAACTTCTGACATGTTTTTCAAATTAAAAAGTCATGCAGTGTGAGGGATTGGCGTTCCATCCAGAGTATATTTTAACCTTGAACACAGTGTTCCCAGGATGAGTCGAACCTCTTGAGTGGTAACTACTGATAGATGAATGAATGAATAAAACAAATAAATGAACATTTTTATTCCATATGTTGTTAAATTATTTAGCTACATTTTTGCAACTTAATTTTGATAGGTGATTGTAATTATTGTCATCTTTCTGCCTTTCAGTGTCTCACTACATGGTCTTTGTTGGTCTCTTTATGATGGAAGATAAGTAGTGTATGTTCCACAGCTTTAGATGTTTCCCAGGTGGCGGAGTACAGCAGGTATACATTAATTCAGTCTTCATCTTGATTGATGTTGTTCTTGGAAATCTTACTTCAAGGACACTTGCTTGGAGACCACCTAGTATTGATTTTTATAATTAGATAGCTGGTTTAAGTAGATGTTTCCATAAGGACTGTCTGTTCATCTTATTTAGCTTTGTGTCTCCCGGCTTTGATTTTTTTTTTCATATTTGTCCTTTTACAGCTGTTTTAGAAATGTCAGTCTATATCAAATAATAAGTTATTAACGTAATAAATAGATCACTTTTCCAATGTGTTAATAAATTTACCTTGGTGCTGGGTTTCATTAAGAAAAAAATCAGTTTGTTGCAGAAATTCACACTAAATGTGTACATTTTGTGGTCTGGTTTCCCATCTCAAACCAGGCAATGAAGTCATGCTCTAAGTCCCACAGAAGGGCAGCTCTGCTTTTGTGAATTTAATTCAGAGCAGTGCTACAGTTGGGGGGATATACCCGACACCCCACCCCCAAACAACCATCTCACTCCTCTTCAAGATGTTTTTTCCTCTTGGTAAGTAATAAAATTTTGGGCTTTGGGGACTGATGTGGCCAAAGCTTAGGCTGTCTCAACCCATAATCTGCAGAGAGATGATGTGATCCAGGGAAAAACCCCAAAAGCAAGCTTGCAAACTGACACAGCTGTGAGATCAACATTTCTTTTAAGGGCTGAGGGGAAGTATGCCCTGCTGAATCTATGAACACAAACATGTATATTATGTATATTATTTCATCTGGGCCTTTTTTAATGATCCTATACTTTTGTGTTTTATTTTGAATCAGTTTTCATATAAAATGTTGAAATCTCAGAGGTTTTGGCCTGACCGGTGTGAGTTGCAGGTGAGAGCCAAGAGAAAAACCACCACATCTCTTACACTATTTTTTTTTTCTCTAGATCTGTGTAGATCTGTGTTTTACACATATCTCTTCTTTTCCCTTTAGACCTCTCAAATTTATTACTGTATGTAAAGGTATATAAGCCATACATAATTCTCAGGACCCAGTTATAGATGTCCAGATGAACAATTAGCAAGACTTATAATTATGACTATAAATAAGATGCTATAAATAAGATGCTTTATGGTACCACTTTGACTAGTACCTTCTGAACACACAGTTGTTGTTTTTTTTCCATTTGAGGGAGGGAGCCATTTACTATAAACACAAACACTATAGATTTAGTCCTTTTGCTGTTATAATAACCTCCACTCTTCTGGGAAGGCTTTTCATTAGTTTTTGAAGTATGGTTTTAGGGCACAGTTCAACTGTACAGTGGGGTTGAGGTCAGGACAGTTGTTCTTCTAACCAAACCTTGTCTTCATGTCCACCCAGTTCAACAGAGCCGTCTTTACTAAGCTTAATTGTTACAATACAAACAACTTTGTGCGCATCTGCAAAGTTTAAACACAAGTTGAATGCTTAGCACCACCCCTGGCCAATTTAAGTATCTGGTAACGTCCAATGGGATCTCTTCAGTGTGTCTTTCAAAGCCTAATAAATTATGCCTTGAAAGACATGGTTGGAAAATATGTCATAGCCTATATCACTGATATCCCGATTTATTTTCTGTCTTTTAAAACCCTTGTTACCCATGTCGAACGCTCTGGCTTGGAGAGAGAGACGTTCCCATGTCCACTGTCTTATTCCTTGTCTACATCATCAGTGCTAAGGGAGTCATTATGTATGAAGAAAAGGTCAGTGTAGTGATATCATGGCCCATTCCTCTCACACGATGAATGACCCTCAAACATTTCTTGGGCTTGCAAGCTTTTACAGGATTTACAAGAGGGTTTAGCAACATTGCAGCTTCTCTAACATTCCTGCAGAAGAAGGGACACAAGAACATTTCATGGAATCTTGATTAGAGGAGAAGCTTTTGTCCTTTTTCAATAAACCTTTACCTCCTGTCCTAAAGCATCCAAACTCATGGTTGAGGTTGATGCTTTTGCATTTTAACTACAAGTTTAAGCTACGTGCAATAACTTTATTTTCCATGAAGTTGAAACAAAAAGAAATTATTGCAAAACATGAGGTTCCTGCTGTAAAGCTGGTCTTAGCACAGTGGAGGCACAGGCTTCAGGGATAACTTTACCCATCTATTATTTACATGCTAAAGCAGATTCTTTGTCTTGCTTATATTCTTCAAAAAACAAGAACCCATGTAATGAAACATGCTCCGGCCAAAGTAACATGTACGGTACCCAATAGTAAGCTCCTGCCCTTGCCTATTTCCCAACATCCATGCTCACACTTAATCCTTGACTTCATCACAGATCTCAAGGAACCACCATGATTCTCACTGACAGGTTTTCCTATGCCTAACCTTCCTGCCAAACAGCGGAACTTTTGTTCCAACATATATTTCATTAATATGATATCCCTGAGGATGTTGTGAGTAACAGCAGCCCCAGTTCACATCTTATTTTTGGAGGAGTTTCGGTGTCTCAGTCAGCCTTATTTCTGGTTACCACCCACAGGCCAATAGGCAAGTAGAGTGTTCTAGTCAGCAAATTGTGCAGAGAACTGGGAAAATTGGGCCAAATTTCCCCTATGGGCCAAATCCATGTTAAAGGGCACAAACATGTGTGCTTTAATAAGACAAGTCAAACAAAGTCCAAAACACAATCAAAAATTAAGGTAATAGGCAAAAGGTCAGTCTGATCAGCAAACACACTATCAGAGGTGCAGATAAAGAACAAAGTCCAAGAAATGTAAGCAGGATACCAAAAACAGCATACAGTACAAGTGATACAGGGTCAGGAGAAATAAAATACTTCACAAACAAGGCACTAGAACTAAGGCAGGGTTAACTAGACACAAGTGAATTCAATGAAACATAAACAGGGACAAACACAGATAAGGAAAACACAACTAAAACTCTTGGCATGGAGAACAGGTGGAAACTAAAGAGTCTGGTGTGGACATGGCCATCTTGAGAGGTTGCTGGGAATTCTGGGAACTGGAGCGAGCCATTACAGAAGAACTGCCACAATCAGGTCGAGGTTTGCTTAGCTAGTCTGTTTTTAGTTGTGCTCCTATATGCACATTTAGAAAAACACATATTTTTCTGAAATTACAGGATTGTCATTGATATTAAATTTTTGTGTAAATGCTCGTGAAAGTGTAAAAAAATGAAACAGTATTGTGTATTGGAGAATTGTGAAATTCTGAAAGGTGTGTGTTAATGTTACCTTGAATCAAATAACTTGGTTTGAAAGGTTTTGTTTAATCTGAAAAATAGAGAAAGTTTGGGCATCAGATTCACCACCCAGCTGTTACCAGATGATGCAGACATTAGCCGTGTGTTCCGTCTACCACTATACGTATATAACCCCAAATAAGGAGTTTGCATTCTGTCATATACACAGACCCACAGTAATGCTGGTCTCCTAAGATGTTTTAATGGGTGTATGGCAAACCCTCTACTTTTCTCTATCCCTTTCATACTCTCTCTCTCTTTTTTCTCTCTCTCTCTCTCTCTCTCTCTCTCTCTCTCTCTACCTGTCCAGCATGCTCTCAACTCATGCACATACTCTCAGTCTCGTTTTCTTTTTTTTTTTTTTTACTACTCTGGACACTATTTTTCCTTTACAGGTCTTCTTTTTCCTCTCTTTCCCAATTTTCTCTGTAGCCTTGTTAAAATGTAATATCATCCTCATTTTGTCCCTCATTCCCTGACCTGCATGAAGGAAAGTTTTGTTTTTTACTGAACTCCTTTTGAACTCCAAGTGAGTAAACTGGATTTAAGGCTGTAACACAACACTTTTTATGCTAAAAAAACGATGGGAACAGCAAATCTCTGATTAAGCCATGGTTTATATTAGCTTATATTAGCTATCAGTGAAGCAGGGAAACTTGTGTGTGCACGTGTGCATGACTTGCCATTTTCATGTACCTAAGGTCAATTTTATGCATTTAACATCTTTTACTTCATTTATATCTTTAATGATTAATGATACAAAGAAAGTTTGTATGAATTAAAAAAAAAAGTCCTAGATGAACATCATGCACATCACACAAGCACACTTATTGAGAATGACTGTGACACATGAAGTCATTATCGTGGTGTTATGGATACCACGTACTAGAGCAGAACTGAAAGTCTAAAACAGGACAGAACATGCTGTTGTTAATAGGAAAGAACAACTCAGAATAAACTATAGTGTATATTTTTTTGCATTGTATTACAGCATGTTCTTTTTGTATTGTTCATTGAGATGTGCACCAGAGGTACACTGGAAGTCTGTCAGTTCACTGTTATGGTGACATATGTGTTAGTAAATCCTATTGTTTCACACACTTTTTCAAACATCTGGGATTGAAAAAATGCATGATTGCTTGTTTTCTCTCATTCAGATATACCCCAACATATACCCCGAAAATGATTTAAACAAAGACACAATCATATATTTTATAATATAATGCTATGCTAGTATTTTATAAACAATAGCAGAAGGATAAATGATGGCTTGCAGCTTACTGCTTTTATATAGTAATGTTTTATGAGGCCAAATCAATTTGCCCAAGTTCCCTACAAATCAAATTCTCTCTCAAAGACATTTGAAAAAAAAAAAAACCTTCAGTGCTTTCGAATCCACTGGAAAGTCCTACAGTCATATCCTGTAGGAGTTGGCACTTTCCAGTTTGACCCATATTAACAGAAAATCTTACTGTCCTGGTTTCTGTATGATCAAGAATTAGAAAATATAAAGTTCTCACCATATTTACCTACTCCTACATTTTCTTGCATGGTTTTAGAGTCCCACAAAACACTGTAGAGGTTTTATATTCTTTACTAGGCCACAAAGAATTTGTGTGAAACCAAACCTAGGGTCATTAATATAGGTTGGTGATTATAGAAACTCCATAGCGAATTATTTTATCTGCTTCATTTAATAAATTGCCAGCGCTAACATGTTATTATGGAAATACACAAAGCGGAACCAGAATTACAAAAGCCATGTGACAAACCAAAGCATAATTGTAAATGGAGTGTACTTTTCCTAAACACAACCTCGGCACAAGCCATGGTCATAAACACTCGCAGAACAGAAAATAATTATAGTACCAGTCAGCCATGAACCAAGTAGCTCATTGAAACCATGCCTGGTGAATGAAAAACACTGCTGATGTTTTACTATTTCCACTATGATTTTTAGCATGGGCATGTAGGCACAATATATGCACAACTGTGCAAGCAAGATAGAGATCAAACATGGTCTCTTGAAACAATTTAACCTGAAATATGTATTTGAAATATCTTCTCTAAACCATGTATTTGATTATAACCATTCATTTGCAGGCCACCTTTGTAGTGGAACCTCTGAGGCATTTGTATTTCATTGTTTTGAACAATAATTCAAAACCAGATGTAGAGACTGTGGATGTTGTGTATGGTACAGTACACCATTTCAGTTCTTTTCCTTTGCCCATGGACCACACACGTGAAGTTTCAAAGTGAGGTTGTGACTCTGTGCCGAGGGATTTTCCTGCAGGTCATCCATGTTGTGAGGCCAAGGGAAAACATAAAGCTGGAAATCCCAAGAACTGAGTACAAGACGCCCAGAGAAACTGATCCGGACCTTCTGGTGCCTGCTGAATTGCTCCAGTTTGGGTTTGAGGTTTCTTTATTGGTGTGAGCAAGTTATTGGTGCTTCATAAGCATTCCATCATAAATTACACAGTGAAAGAGTGTTCTCAGAAGATGCAAAAGAGACATAGAAAAAAAACCTCTTACAAGGTAATATACCATAAATAACATATAACATGAAGTAAAAAAAAAAAGGAATATAACCCCCTTATATATGAGAATGTGGCTGTGTTCAGACTGAACCGATTACATTCAATCCCAATGTACAAAGGTTTTTATCATACGGCTGTCATTAAATAAACTGTTCTGATTCTGTAGGATCTTTCTGACATCTTTTTGGCTTTAGCTGATTACTGATGATATGGTCTGCAAAGAGCTAATAGGGAAAATGGGGCAGCACAGTGCAGTGGCATTACCAAGAAGAGGATGTCTATCCAAAGTCTATATACAAACTCTACTGTGCAAAATCTTAGACACTCTATTTTTTTTGCATTTTGTGCATTTTTGTTTTAGATAATTATTTTATGAATTCTGCATTACTACTACTATTATAAGAAAAGGCACTCCTGAAACTGACTTCCTATAGTTTATCACTCTGTATTGCACATTGTGATTTTTCATGTAGTAAAGACTTAATTTCATTATCATATAAGTCATCAGTTCTCTTCACATTTTTTTTTAGCATAGTACTGTATATGCCCCATCAGAATGGTACATTGGTCAGTTCTAAGATAGGATATGAGTGTTTAAGAGTTGTAAAAGATATTTTTAAATGCTGTTACTATATATAATACATCTTTTTGGGAAAGGTGAAGCATTTCTTATATATGTGAGTCATTTTTTTCCCCACCAAATCAAGGAAGTAAGTAAGTCAAGGTTACTTTTACTGCTCTTTGCTTCAAGCTTATTTTTGCTGAGATTTGAAATTCTACCAAAGATAAGAATCACTGTGATAGAACCTGGACCTGAGATTGGAGCTCATCAGAGATTTTTTTTCTAAAGTTTGATAAAGACAGGGGTTATTAAACCAAACCATGTCCAGTATGAATATGTTGCCAGTGTTTGGTCACCCACAGATTCATCTAGCAATTGGGTCATAGAAATGTAAACAGTTCTGCCCTGGATGTCTTTTAATAAATAATGGAGACATACTGCTACATGTAAGGTTTATATGCCAGTCATAATAATGATAAGGCTCCCTATAATGTAAGGCTCACTATTGCTCTATCTTTACTGACTGGTCCAGTGACAGGATCAATCATTTTTTGGCATGTTATACAGTCTGAGACATTGATGAGCTCCAAACTGAAATGAGCCTATGGAGTTGTGCTTGTTACTCAATTTTATAGTTTAATACTTTGTTATGTGTTCCTTATTTGGCATCTTACTCGCTGTTGCAGTAGAACCTAGAGGAATAATGAGTATAATGGTCTTAACTAATTGGAAGTATAAATGACTACTGCATCTAAACTACTCTGCTATTCTAGTTCATAGTGGTTCTTCATTTGCCCTTTGGCACACTGTAGAGTATAGACCTTAAAATTCAGAAGAAATACAAGATTCATGAGTAAACGGTAAAAATTACACAAACCAGTAAGTGTGAGATTGTATTTCCCACGTTTCCCCATCCTGCGACTCTCCTTGGCCGCCTTAACACCCCTTCCTTCCATCCTGTCATCTCTGGCAGGCACACTGGGCTTTTCCTTCTTTCCCATTGTCTCCGGATATGAGTAACATGGCAGGACGTGAATTAAGGGATGTTATGAGGGAGATGTGAGGCAAAAAATGGGAGCAACGAGCACCACCACCCCTATTCTTCTACCAGTGACGTATAAAATTCCTAAGGGAGCCCACAGATGTAAATGACTTACCTGTCTTGCAGTTCTGAGTCACTAGCATTGTGCCTGGTAAGTGCAGCCTTTAAAGCTAGCTACAGCTGTGAAACTTAAGGGTTCTCTTTTATAGCAGTCTTATAGTTTAAAGATTTTTGTTGGAATGGTTCACAGAGGGGGCAGCGTGGTGGGTGCTGCCCCATTGCCAGTTTCTCAATCATGAACAGTCTTTGTGGAGTTACACATGTTGTTTCTACATCTGTGGTTTCCTATGGTTTCTCCAGTTTCCTCCTACATCCCGAAAGCATGGATTAGCTGTTTTCGATGGACTGGATTCCCATTCATAGTTTCTGCCCAGTGTTCCACGGACAGGCCCAGTATCCACAGTGACGCTGACTCTAATAAAGCAGTTCCTGAAAATGACTGAAAGAATGGTTTTACCAAGAATATCTCCAATCCTAGAACTTTAAAGCCTTTCAAGTAGGCACAGATTAATGTACGTGCTAGCAAGAATGCACAGAGAAACTAGGATAGTGTGTGCAAAGAAAAAAAAAGGCTAATATTGTTGGGGAGAAAGAAATCCAGCATCTGGATAGCTGCCCTTTTTGATATTCCAGTCCACTCATAAGTGAGCCTGCTGATATAACACATTTTTGGCAACTGACATGACAGAGGTTTCTGGTTGATGTAATACTTCCAATCCAACTCACTACCCATAATGTTCAGGTTTGACACTGCTTTTTTCCCCCAATGGCTATATATACCCTAATGAAGCCTCGCTGCCTTATAAGGCCTGGTATAGTGAGCTGAGTTTGAAAATTTGGTCCACATGATCTTTCTCTCACTTTCCATAACTCCCTCCCTTCCTCTTTCCTTCCAGTCAAGGAGTAGCCTTTGAACAGGCTCCGTTCCTGATTCATGGGAATTTTGAAGGGAACTAAATGGAAAATGATACAGAGAAAGCACAGTGTGTCCCACATAGGGAACCCTAAAGAGAGAAGTCATAACGTGAGTTTTTCCAGTACGTGGCATATAATCTATTGTTCACGCCGCAGGAAATACCTCCACATTTTTTATACAATTGTGTCAAGATGTTAAGCTGAAGACTCATCACCCAGACTCATTCTCCTCCAGCTTCTGGTTTTAAGCTCACTGTAAGTCTTAAATTGCATTTCACCAAGACAATGACAAACCACACAGGAGGCTGCATGATAAAGCATCTTGTTAGTACATGTTTTATTTGGAATAAATACCCTGAAGTCATGACAATTCAAAATGCCAGCGTAAAAAAATACATAAAATAGAAAGGTATTTACAGGATTTATTTGTGCACAGCTAGATGGATGTATACATGGTATACAAGGCAGCCCATGCAGGACATTGAACTCTTTTGCTGTACTAAAGTGCAAAAGAAAAAAAAAGGATAAAACATTCCAAGTCATATAGGAACCATCTTTTAGATGGACGATATGGTCACTCCAAAGAACCTTACACACATATATCTTTCTACTGTATTATGCATTACATGAATTTACACTGTGTACAAAAGACAGTTTACCAAGTTGGCATCTGGCACAAAACCATGCCTCATGGCACAAGCCATCAAAAGACTTTGATAGACATTGCTATAATAATAACTTAGTTACTGTACCAGACAGGGCTTGATTATAGCAGCTGTACCTCTGTCTCACTGGAAATAGAGGATAAAATAAAAACAAACGAGATGTTGGATGTCTAACTGAGATAAAGAACCTGTCCTGGAGGCACAGTTTGCAGAATGAACAGGGCCAGACGCTAAGGGTTAACTGTCTCACTCTGAAATAAACAATTGACTGTTGAGTCATTGATTAATTTGCCAATATTAAGAAAACTTGACTCAGCTGGAATCTTTTTTAACTTTTATATATGTGTATATGATATTTGGTGTATGGTTGGTGATGCTGCACCTTGTTTTAAAAGGCATGAACGTCCTGGTCAGCTCACAAATTCCTGCTGCTCCAGCACTCTGGCATTCTCTCAATGTTTGTTATGCCAGGAACAATCAAGTAGACAACAGAACAAATTCATGTTTTTTAATGTTAATGGAAAATGATCAGAGCATTAAGACATGCTCTGTTTATATAAAAGAAACCTGACTTCATTCTCTCACCAGACACTCTGGACCCTTTTGAGGCATTAGAACACGATGGATTTAGGGAGAACATGCAGTTCAAGGGCAATATTTGTGCTACGTTTTAGACGCTGTGGAATGTTTCCTTTTAGCCCAAATGTTGGATCTGCATTTAACTTAGCCTATATGACAATATCACTTTGCAATATTACTTTTCTTCATGTCACTTCCATATTGCAGGCAAAGGCAAAAAAAAAAAAACCCAAGATGCACCAGAACAAATACAGTTCCGGATCGTTTACTTTTAACTGTTCATCGTTTGTTGAGTATATCATTTAACAAAGTGAAGTCCACGAAAGGAGCTAACATGAAAAATGAAGTACTGTCGGAAAAGGAGTCATTAGCAGGGTTTTAATGAACAAAAGTCCAGCTCCTGTGGCTTCTTCATGTTCACACAGTGATCCCTGGGAAGCACCATGCCTGTCTCAGTGGCACAGTGAAGTGGGCGCCGTTTGAAACCTTTGCCACAGGTCTTGGAACAAGAGGACCAGTTACCTATATGCCATACTGGGCATGGATCACCACAAACCCGCAATGCACTGGGCCTTTTTGTTGGATCACAGTCTGTCCCAGGAGTGCCATCTCCTCCTAGACACTGTACCAATCTTCTCTGGAGGCCACTCCCACAGGTCACTGAGCATTCTTCCCAACTAGTAGTGATCCACTTCCCAGGGGGTGGTGCCTCTTTGACATAGGGAGGTATCTTTTTACTGAGGGGGTCAACTTCTTTCCCAAGCCCTCCCTCTTCAACAAGGACGCTGTTTTCAGCCAGAGTCCTGCCCTCCTTCTTTAACACCTTGTCCTCCTTGGATTCTCGTTTGATATAGTAAGAATAGCGGATGCGTGGAGGTGTTAAGTGGCCCACAGATAGCACCTCCACCGTCAGAGCTTCCCCTAGAGGCCTCACAGTGTGCAATGTCTCTGACTGGCCACTGGTGCCGCTGTAACGCAAGAGGCTGCCACGTACTAGGATGTCCCGCTCCACTGCTGACACTATATAGTTGCCATTAAGGAGGTATTCGCCTCGGCTGTTCTTGACAGCCAGGTAGTTGTCATCATTTACTATTCCCTTATAGCCACGCTGGCGGATGTCAATATTGGATGCACCCACTGGAAGCATGACGACAAAGTTGTAGCCATGACTATGGGAAAAAAGTAGAAGAAAATAAGTTTGACATTTAAATATTGAAGATTAATTATAGCTACCACTATCATGATATCTGAATATACCTGAATGTTAACTCTGGTTAACAAATACAAGACTTTAAAACGTTTAATTCTATCCTATATTTTGGGAAAGCTGCTTTGCGACACTGTCCATTGTTAAAAGCACTATACAAATAAAATTTAAATGAATTAAAATTTTAATGAGTTCCACGGGACCCATGGAACATCTATAAATGTCTCTGACAGGTGAACGCTATGTGTCTCCTTTCTGACAAGTCACACCCATTCATGTCCTACATTCATTCTGATTGGTTTGGCCTCTTCCAATAGGACATCTGACTTTAGGCTTTTGCCTTTCCCACCCAAGTGCAGATTACTCTGCAGTAAGTAAGGTGTTCATTGCCTACAGAATATTTCCACAAGCTTGTGGAGTCCATGACCTGTCTGATTTCTGCAGTCCTACACTGTTAACCGGAGAAGGTTTTGAAGGTTCCTCAGTCTGAAACTTTGGTGAACCTCCTAAGGTGCTTTGAGTAACCTTCTCAGTTATATTCAAATAAAGATGCTCTAGGAACCTTAATTCTAATGGTTTTTTTTTTTTTGAGGAACCAGATTTTAGTTCTTCCAGGCACCTCTGTGAGCATTGAGGAACATTTTAGTTCTTGGAGGAGCCCCTAGTTTCTTGGACTAACCTATGAAGTTCTTCAAGGAACTACTAATTTATACAGTGTTCTCACAGAGTACCCAGCTGCTCCATATTCACAATAATTACTGCTTTAGTTATGCATGCTTTTATATACATATATATATATATAAAAATATAAAAAATATATATATGAGCATATACAGTATCTGGGGTTACTAGAGGTGTTTTGGGGTTTATAGTAAATAGTGCCTAGACCACCACTGTGTCTATTGTTAAAGGTAGTATGTGTGTGTTAGATATTAAATCAGTGCCATGAAATTAAGATGATGAAAGTGAACTATTTGCCTACTGTGCTTGCACACAGAGGAATGTGACTGCATTTAACCCATCCGTGCAGTGAAACACACGCACACACCAGTGAACACTAGGAGGCAGTAAACACACTTGCCCGGAGCAGGGGGGCAGCCCCAAACCATGGCGCCCGGGGAGCAGTTGGGGGAGTTAGGTGCCTTGCTCAAGGGCACCTCAGTCATGTCTTGCCCTGGGCAGGGATCGAACCCACAACCTTCCGGTCAAGAGACAGGTTACCTAACCACTAGGCCACGGCTGAAATTGTAATATGGCTACAGTTTTTATTTGCTATTTTGATTTGATTTGTGCTCCGTGTAATTCAATGTGCTGTTCCTGTAAAAATATTAGATAATGTCTATGATTACCAAGGAAGAACAAACATTTATCTACCATGCTTACTGGTCAGTTTAAATGAGTGTAGTTCATATTTTATCCATAAAAAGGAATTTGCCCTCAAGAATTTCTCCTCAAACTAGTCATTAATTGTTGGGAAAATTGAAACTGAATCCATTATGAAAGAATGGGATTTGCTTGAGAGCTATGTCTAAAATAGTCTTACTTTATAAATTACTAAGACTGAAACATGTAACATGATCACAACGTCAACCCCCTGAAAACAGACATAAAATGGAGCATGGCATATTGACTTCTAGGGAACATCAGCTGATATGAGGAACTTACACAGGTTTTGTGAAAAGGCCTGAAATCTTCTTGCAGCCCTTGTTGTCTCCTCCACAGACACCACACTTGTCAAACTTCTTGCTGGAGCCAAGTTTACTGTCACAGCCTGCCTTACTACATTTGCCTTGAACACAGACACCTAAAGAGTCAGGAGAACACGGAGTCCCATCCACAACCTGTAAAGGACAGGAGGAAAGATTGTTTGCTCTGGCAATTAAGACATGGCACAGTGAACTGTTTATGCACATTACTATTACTGTGTGTGGGTTATTAATATATAATTGTCTAATGCTGATTGCTTACAGTGCCTTAATATGTATGGATTAGTATCTGTCAAATCAGCAAGGCTTTATAACATAAAACATTGCTTTATTTTTTAAAAATGTACATAAATTACTTATTTTTCTGCATTCTTTCTGAGTCCAGCATCTTCCCAACAGTGGGTGTGCAAATCTTTTAAACTGATCGTAAACCAGCGGTAACTGCTGGTGAGTAAGTGTCCAGTCCTGATATGCCTCATGATTCTGTGGAAGCTCAAGCCACACCTCAGTATCTCCCACCAGATTAACCCCTTGTCCCTTACTATCTCTTCATGATTCTTTTTTCCCTGACAGAGAAACTAAAGCCAATCGTGGGATGGTCAGAACCTTCATCCCTATTTATGTTTAATGTCTACATTACATTAGGTTTGCAAAAAATATTTTTGTATAATTTATTTCAGTGCTTTCTTCAGAAAATGGCTCTATACCTAGTTTTACATAACACATAAGAGAGGTGTTTACGAAACATGTACCATGAATTATTTCCTTTAACTTTTACAACAAAACATAGATGTGGTTTCTTTTTATTCTTCCACCCACATCCTGTCTAGATCCTCTATTTTAGGCCTCCAGACATGACCGTCAAAATACATCAAACAGGCTCAATTTTCTTTATGAAAGAATGAGAAAAGTGGAAATGATATATACGTCTGTATTTCTCACCTTGGGAGCGAGGACGTAGAAGTAGCCTGTTCCGTTAGCCCTGCATATCAGCTTACACTGGTCTTTAGGGGAGATGCCAGAGTACTTAGGCATCCACACTACAGAGGGTGTGAGGCGGTTGGTGTTCAGACTGACGCCATTGAAAGCCTCGCACTGCTCCTCTCTGTAACTCTTCCCTGTGTGAAAAGCATATAAGAAAAACATAAGAAAAGTTCTTTTTAAAAACAAATCTAAGTGAATTTTAAACTTTTAAACCATAATTTAAACCAGTCTTGTTTAAAATCTAGGCCTGGGATCCTGTCTACTTATAGGATACATCTACCTATGTCTAACATATACCTAACATCTTGTTTCAAATGGCTAAACAACTATCATGCCTGTTACCAGTCAATTAACAGGCCTGCACAGAATCAAAGCAATGTAAAGACAAATCGAAGTTAATGTCAAACAGATACATTTGTCCACGTCAGTCATTCTAAAGTCATAAACAAAAAGAAGTGAGGGATGTTGAAAACATTAAGTAGATTTTTTGAGGTCGCTTGTAATGCATTAAAAAGTCATTACCAGTCTCTGGGCATGGTGTGAGGTTGCAGGACCGGTACTTCACCCTCACTCCCTGGCAGTATTTGCCACCATTGTCTGGCACTGGATTACTGCACTCTCTTTTCGCCAGCTGCACTCCACCACCACATGTCCTAGAGCAAGGCCCAAACGTCCCCCATTTACCCCACTTTCCATCCACCTGGAGAGAGAGAGAGAGAGAGAAAGAGAGAGATAGAGTCAGAGTTAGGCATAAGATAATAAGATAAGACATGACCATAAATGTGTATTTGTACAGAAACGACTAATATATGAAATTGTAATTTTTGGGCTATGCAACCTGTATATATATTCAATTCTCTGTATGTGGACACCTGACCATCATATCCACATGTGGTTCTTCACCGAACCCTTGCCACAAGCTTGTAAGCACACAAATGAACAGGAAGTCTTTGTATGCTGTAGCATTAAAAAATTTTCCTTCACTGGAGCCAAGAGGCAGAACTCTGTTCCAGCATGATAATGTCCCTATGCACAAAGCCAAGTTAGCTCCATGAAGACATGGTTTGCCAAGGATGGAGTGAAAGCACTCGACTGACCTGCACAGACAACCTCAACCCCACTGACCTGAACGGAATGAACTGGAACACACACTGCCCCCAGGCCTCTTCACTGACATTAGTGCTTGACCTCATTAATGCTTTTATGGCTGAATGGGCAAAAATTCCCACAGCCTTCCCAGAAAAGTGGAGGATATTAACAGCAAGTGTTAAAAAAAAATGGGTGTGATAGTCAGGTGTTGGGCATGAACACTGGTTTAATTAAAAAACATTTTCTAATATTTTTACCATTTGGCTGGTTCCATTCCTCTTTAATCTAGCCCCCAACCCTTAAATGTACTTACATGAGGCCAGTTAACCCACAGCTATGTGACTCAGTAGAACTGCCCACCAGTCCCAAATGTTACCCAAATTTGGTAGTGTTAATTTCAAGTTGTAAAGTATTATATAAAAAAAATACTATCCTCATGTGCAGATAAAAACTTTCATCCAAGACTGTATTTTGCTTTATTTTCATAGTCTAGACTTATAGTAGGAGAAATAATAAAAAAATGCACAACCATGCTACCCTTTGTCATTATTTATACAATAGCCCTGTTGTGCCACGGGCAGCATTTTGCTGGCATGGCTTGGGTCCACTTATCCTGTTTAGAGTAAAACATTTCTATCCTGACGCGAATGGTATGACCTCGACCCCGTCCACACAGCACGAAGGCTTCCTCAGTGAGGAGGAAAATAATGTAAATCATATGCTATGGCTGTCTTAGTCCCCATATCAGACCCCGGTTGAACATTTATGGGAGATTTTTGTATTAGACAGCACTCTTTACTAACATCATCTAAACACAATAACAGATTTAAATATCTTTTAGAAGAATGGTGTACATCCCTCCAGTACAGTTCCAGAGACTTGTAGCTTCTATTCCAGGGTATATCGGAGCTGATTTGGTGGCTCCCATTGGCCACAAACACTTTTTCCAAAGTTATTTCAGTCCTTTGTCGCTAACTTGCACCTTACTGTGCAGTATACAGTGCATTATTGTGTTTGTTTATCTACATCATATAGTGCATAAGTGTGTCTTTTTGAGTATACACTTTATTTACATGTTTATGTACAAGTACAGTGTGCATTACTTTGTGTATGTCTGTGTGTTGTCTCACCTTTGGCCTGGCGAATTCGCCTTTCTCTACGCAAACCCCACGCATGCACAGCATGCCCTCTCCACATGCTGTGCCATCCGCCCAGGGGAAGTGGCGTGTCTGACAAACAGGCTGACCTCGGGTCTTGCCTGTGCACCATAGCCGCTGACACGGCGCCTGCAAAAGTGGGCATGGCTTCGAACCAGTCCCGAATGACAGCTCACATTGCCTCTCTAGACCATAAGACACTCCAGGAAGAACGTCAGGTAGTGCCAAGGGTTTCTCAGGCTGATCCAACAAGCAATCACCTACAGGATTTAAGGACAACAGCGTGTCATATTTGATTTCTGGAAACTTTATCTGGGCTGTTGAGTTACGTGATTAAACAAATTCTAATTTAAGAAATAGTTTTTACATTACTGAATCAAGTCTTAAAGTTTTGTTCCCCCTTTTTGAATAAATCTCTAATAGGTTAGACAATCGAGTTAGACATATGAGACATTCAGATACTCTTCAAGTCAGAATGTTACTGTTAAAGTTAATTTAAAATGACTGTGTCCTTTAAACATTTAATGGAGATAAAAACAGTTTTGGTTACATATTATTTATGTCCCAGATTAACAATATACTTTTTTATTATACCGGCCATTATTCACTAATTGTGTTGATATTACTTGAGAGAGAATTTTGTCCAAATGTCTTATAACGTCAAGATTTGTTTGACTCACATCTTTGCATTCATCACATCTGAATGTGTTTGTTTAAATGATGAAGTCTGGGAGATTGTTTTGTCTCTGAGAGTCTGGGGAGCCCAAAGGCCCAACTGTAAACTCTCTAATCAGTAAATCACACAAACACTTCACCATTGTTTGCTTCTTTCCTTTCCTAGATTTTCTCTGTGTGTGTGTGTGTGTGTGTGTGTGTGTGTGTGTGTGTGTACTCCACAGGGACATCTGCATCTTGGACAAACATTGTCTGACACTGTAGTTGTCTCTTGAAGGAACCTCATTTGATCAGAGACTAAACATGGGTGTACCGCTCAGAACATAAACATAAACATAACGTGAACAAGACTTACTGGTATAACACAGTGTATTAAGTCCTGGCCGATTTCTTACAATGCCACAAGGAATTATGCGGTACAATGCCCACCGTAAAACTAGAGTAATGTGGCAGTCCCTCTACTACATGCTTGGCAAATTGCTATCGCAAAGAACAACCTTCAGTCTTCCATTTACCTATAATTGCTCTATTAAACCTACATATGCCCTTTAAAACTACACTCAAAATTGACCCTGAGTGTGAAAAGGTGTAAGCAGGGTGCAATGGGTATGAAATAAACATTATGCATTAGTTACTGAAAATCAAATGATTGATTGATTGATTGATTGATTGATGGATTGATTGATTGATTGATTGATTGATTGATCAAACGATCAATCAGGAAATTGGTACCCTAAGGAAAAGGGAAACTGAGCAGCTTGGTACTAGCTGGTGTCAGGACACATTTCTGGGCTGGAAATATTTAAACAATCTAGTGAGGTTATTTGTGTGACATGTTCTAAAATATTCTGAATTGCTTTTACTGCTGATTTAAAAACTACACATCACTCCTTTAAAAGATCCCCTCCTTTTTATCCTGCACGGTTTGCTCCAAACTGACTCAGCAGCCTGTACAGTTATGTCATATAATGTTTTTGCCGTTATCGGAGTAAAATCTAACCCAAATTTCTGTCTGAACTTGCTTGGGAAATCAGGATCTTTTTTTACCTATAATCCAGTGACAGCCAGACCACATTGGGTTGTGTGTTATAAAGTCTGTCTAATCTCAGTGAAGTGGTCTGGATGTCTGCCTGTAAAACAGTGAAGTGACTTTGTGGAACATCAACTGCAGTTTCTCCAGAGACAGATGTGGTGGTTTGCCTTGGTTAGCATGGCATACATACACAGGCCTGAACACATGCTGTATGCATTAAGGAACACTTTAATGTGTATTTCATTTGGGAATTTGGAATTAGATTAATGAAAAGATCACCAATCAATATTAATCATTTTAATTATAAAAGTCACCTCCTTGTATATATA
>JAOVVF010000030.1:8181168-8212672 GCA_028565595.1 Duopalatinus emarginatus | reverse complement strand
TATGGTTTTATGAAAAGCACCAGGTTCACTGATTTATAATATATTTCATTTGGAGGCAATTTTAAAAGTAGTCATCTCAGACTGTTGTTGTCAAAACAAATGACCCAGACTGTTGTCTTTCTTATATAATTAAAGTAATTAATTATGTTATATGGTTACTGATTTTTACCTCACTTCAGTTACATTTCTATAAGATTAGTTAAAGAAGTTCTCCATTAACAACAGCCAAATTCACAGACTGACTGATAAAGGTTTACAACCCAGTCTTAGGCACCACGTATAAGTGATATCAATAAAACCCAGTAATGATGTTCCTGGAAAAAGAAATTCCAGCAGATATCCTGTGCTGCTCGGACTTACCGTGGCCACTGTCCAGGAATTCTGTGATGATAGCAGCACTACACGGTGACCATGGGTTGGTGCGGTTTATCCGGATCAGTGTCGGTGACATCATATGATTATCCTGCAGCTTCCCAAATACATCCTCACATGCCTTCACATTATCATGGGGCATGTTGAATACATGACCTGTGAGGAAAAGAGAATTTTGCATTCTTTTTACTGTGCTAGTTCAGCTTGTGTCTGAATCATCTGCAAACCTTCAGTGTCGGATTTTTTTTTTTTGCACTTAAAATCACACCACTGCTGCTCTCAGGTAATTATCATGTCAGCAGTTAGGCCACAGCTATGTGAATCAGGCTTCTAATACCTTCAGCACCTCTAGCAAAGCTCCTTCATTTCCTCCACTGGCCTTGTAAACGTACTTTACCGAAACCAGAGATGGAGCTTCCCGCATGGAAATAAGCAACTCCAAATGGGACCTGTTGTCTTACTTCAGCTGTTTTTCTCATATCTACATAATAAGGCTTAGGGGGCTTATTTGCTTAAGCACACTTTTGCAGAGAAAAGGTTACAAAAGATTTTCAATACAGTTGTCAAGCAGTGCCATCAGTGCCTAATTTGGAATCATAGACTACTCATAACATGGAGATTTGCATAGTGTATACTAACCGAGCTCATGAGCAGTGGTGAATGCAGATGGCAAGCCATCGTCCTCGATCACTGAACAGCTTCTCTTTGGGTCACACATTGTGCCAACATCTGCCATGCCCAGCGTGTCACACGTGGAGGCTCCACACAGATCCTGGATCAAATAATGAGAATTTAGTTGAGTTGTGAAATCAGATGGAAACTAGCCATTTATTTCTGAGTAAGAAGACATTTCAATAGAAAAATTTAACTGAAAACTGGAAGACTTGATGTAATTCCCTTTATTAGGAAAACAAGATTAAACTGGTTAGGACCCCCTTTTGCATTACATAATTGCTGGAGATTTGTTAGCAGAACATTCATTCTATGAAGTTTTCCCTTTAAAACATCCCAAACATGCAAACTGGGGTAGCCTTGGGCTTGTGCTCAAGGAACCAGTCTTGTAACTGGAAGGTCACCGGTTCAACCCCCACAACTAACAAGACACAATTGAAGTGCCCTTGAGCAAGGTACCTAACCCCCAACTGCTCCCCAGGCAGTGTGGGCAGGTTTGCCCACTTCTTTAGGCAAGTGTGCTAACTTAACTGGTGTGTGTATGTGTGTTTCACTGCACAGCTGGGTTAAAAGTGGAGGTCAAATTCCTCTGTGTGTACAAGCACAGTAGGTCAATGGTTCATCTCTTTCCTCATTTTTTTCTTCGTCTAAACTATTCTATTAAACTCATTCAACTTCTGCTGACTGGGGTGGCCACAGCAGGATGTTGAACTCCTTGGAACCAGTTTGAAATGACGTGTGTGTTGTGACATGGCACATTATGACAATAGGAGTAGTCACTGTAAGGGATGAACATGGTCAGCAACAACATTCAGACTGATCTGAATAATCCATGGGTTAATGACAAATTCTGATACTACCACCAAAAATTCTGGTCCAGGAGAAATCAAGACTTATCAGAGCAAGGCAACATTCATTTCCAATCTGCAATAGTCCTGTTTTAGTGAACACTGCCCACTGTATCCCAGATTCCTGTTCTTAGCTGACAGGTGTAGAACCTGATGTGGTCTTCTTCTTTTAGCCCATTCACCTCAAAATTCAATGTTTTGGGGTGTTCTTATTCAAGGCCAGAGAGTCTATGTTCGGAGTTGAAAATGTGTCAACATTTATTAGGATATAAAGGAGTACTAATATATGAACTTTTTATTACATTGAAAATGCAACTTTTTTGTCTAGAATGTTCTCAGAAGACTGAAATATTGGTTCACATTCTACCCTCATAAAATTTTAGGGGCATTTGTGGCTCTCGGTTCTTCATCAAAAGGTTAAGGGTTCAAGTTCCTGCACTGTCAAGACGCCACTGTTTGGCTCCGGGAGTGGTGTATCATGGCTGACCCTGTGCTCTGACCCCAACTTCCTAACAAGTTGAGATATGTGAATCAATTTTACTAATGCAATGCATATGTGACAAATAATGGCTTCCTCTTACAGAAACCTACATAAATAGAATGGAGGAGGGGGTCTATAACATTTTGACCAATCAAACATTTCAATATTTAAGCAACATCACATTTACAAGCATGCGGCTATACTGAATATCGCCACAGGCACAAGCCAGCAGTGTGAATGCTCAAGCTCACTGGCGTCCCTACTTACATGTCATCTTTAACTGACAGTTTTTATATTATATTCCTAAATATTTGTCATATCCAATGATGATGTCGCTGTTACTACTGTAGTAACTAGGGAGTGGATTTTTATGACAGGACAAGTAGATATAACTTTCCAGTGCAGTTATGGACAATATAGGCACTCTTGGAATGCAGGTCAACCTAACAAATTAGTGGATTAGTGGTGAATAACCACACACAACACATAAAGAAATAAAGAACGTATGTGTCAAAATGGCTGATCGTATTTCACTCTGTTGGAAAGATCCCATTCAACCAAACCCATTGGGTTATTCAAACTATGACACTACAAAAAAGGTCATCCTTGATACATGAGTAGCACAGTATACTGATAAAATGACTGAAAGAATCGTAAAAAGACAGGCATTTGTTCATGGAATCTCTTAAGTGCTTTTGATTCACCAAGAGATATTCCAGATGCCCAGTTAAAGATTCTCCTGGGTTTAAGGGCTACATGAGGTAATAGTTGCAATAAAAATGCAGTGCTGTGGGCCAAGGAAAAGAAGTTTCCAGCTGACCTACATTTTCTTACCACACATCTGAAAACAAATTTGTTCAAAGTATTCACAGTATCACATTGATTGTATATCTAGTAGTGATATTTCAAAATAAAACAAACTTCCAAGAAAAGGACCTGATCTTACTGATATAAAGCCTAATCATACAGACTACATAAAATAAAGATTCTGTTTAATGCTGGCAGTGATGCATCCAAACAGCAGAAGAAAGTTTGGCTTCACAGCATGGGTTAAATTAAAGCCGGCTTTGTCTACACAGGAGTGCTGGTTTATTGCTGGATCAGCAGTCCTGGGATTTATAGTAATAATAATGTACTTGTACTTACTTGTATAATGACCAAACTCATTCTGACCTCTAAGTCTCGAGCCAGAGACACTGACAGGTATGGTCAGACATAATGAGCGCCATAGAAGGTCCCAAATCAGTGTGACAAATTGTTTGTGAGTTACAGTTGTTGACTGATGAAAACCTGAACCAGATGTGGGTATGTAAGAGTAAGGATGGTTATTACCAAAAGCTCAAGACAGGCATGTTTTAGGAAAGAGAGAATAAAACCCCTTTCTTTCCTTTTTAAGTAATAAGCATATGTTTTGTAACTATAACCCAGTTCTTCCATCTGCAAACATCTCTTAGTGAGAAACATGAAAGGCTGCACTGTTAACTGCTAAAAAAGCATGGGCGGAATCTAGTGCCTTTTTTTGTATGAGCATGTGCTATTAGCAATATGTTCATTATTCTTCATTAACTTACTAGAATTGCAAGCTTATGATGTTCCATGATGCCTTGAAACCTCTCAGTAAGTACAAACCAAGGCTAGACACACTTAGACGGAAGGGTGTGAGAGTCTCAGTGCTTCCTCTCTTTTTTCATGCCGTCACCGCTGAGTATTTCCTTCAATTCTAAATTTATGTCTAAATGAGTCACCTTGAGCCTGGTAACAAGTACATACAAAACAATTCAAAATGGGAACTTAATTAAATTGCTAAAGCATATGATGCCTTGCGGTTGTGTGTAGTTAGGAAAGCTGTCAATGCCATGGAGAAATACAATATCTTCTGAAAGAACAGGCTAACCAGCCTTGTAAAGTTCAATTTCACTAAAGACAAGTGTGTGATGACATACTAAACTAAAAAAAATAAACTATACCATCCTAGTTAAGAGTGCATGTCAGTCTAGATTTGACAGACTTAAGGCTTAAGTGTGATGTGAAGTCCATGTAACAAGTTGTGGGTGAGTGCTGCTTTAACCTGAGTGGTTTGGGGCCAATGAGAAACACTACCCTGAGGTCAGTTGATTTCTTGTGCTTTTCTAATGCTTCTCTTCCTCCCCACTTATCTAAAAGCCCTTTGTTAAAACTAAAAAGGAAGGATAACACTTTACTTTCCTGGACTAATTTGCACCCAGTCAAAACATAGAATTTTAATTAGGCCTATTTAAAAAAATATTGGACTCTCTGTTTCAAACACTCTATTTGTTTTACTTACTCCTGTGATCTACGTAAATGCCACTCCAATTTTTTAAACACCTCTCAAAAATAGTACCGCTTTTACTATAATGCTAATAAAAGGACTGAGGTTCTTGTGTAGACACTCCTTATACATAAACCTACTGCTGCAAAAATGACATAAATTGAGTCCTCTGAGCTCACTGCCTTCAAGTTAAATAGGAATTGGAGCTTAATAAATCTGTTGTGAGTCACCATTGAAATGGTAAGATGACATATTCCGTTCTGCCTTTGCATGTTTGTTACAGCACACTCCAAGAAAGCCTCCAAGAATCTCTATGGAAGTCCCCCTTTACAAGTTTGTACAGCATGGTCTGTAATGGATTATATGAAAAAATGCTGACGAATCTAACAGAGAGTGAGCTCTGTGATGTGGTTCATTGTGCCAACAAAGTTTACTTAATCCTGTACTAATTACTTAGCACTTAGAGCTTTTACAAACTTTATAAATATATGATCATCTCAGGCTATGGAAAAACACAGTCACAGGACATAACTGTTCCAAGTGCAGTGCAAATTATATACGAAAATAAAGCATTCAGTTTCTATAGCAGTAGTTACTACCTCGTATCTGGAGATCTGCCACTTTACAGAAAGTTTCACACACTCCTACTACAGATCATCTGTCGTCTCTATACATCACTTCAGGTCTGTTTGATAATAATTGGAACTGAATTCTGTATAAGGGTAGATGTTGATTAGCAGGGATGGTGATCAGTGCTCGGTAGATTCTCCATTAACCACAATCTCAGCTGGTAATTATCATTCCAGACACCCTCACCCCCTGCCTTCAATGAATCTATAGTGCTAGCTACAGACTTAAAAACATTCAGTTCAATTTTTAGCTTTGTCGTGATGTATTATATCTGTTTAAAAGCCCTTTTACTATGTGGTCTTGATACGTAGAGGATGCTACTTGCCAAAGGTCAATGAAAGAAATCACACTTCACAGTGGCTTAAAGTGTACAGCCGAGAGACAACAGAGTAGATTATGAGGAGTATGAGGAAGGAGTTGTGCTAAAACTGCTGGTGGAAAAATGGCAACAACTTGGAAGAAATGTTGCAGAGCCCCAGAGAGTGCCTTTTTTCCCATGCTCCAGCTGGAAGGGCTTCTACAGCAGGTGGGCCTTGACAAGGTGGGATTTAGGGGTCTCTCCCTCTCTCTTTTTGGTAATGGAAAACAGGCTTCCTCTGAGAAGATGAGTGGACAGGGAGAGGGGACATGAGAGAGAAGGTATCAGATCATTCCCAGCTGGAAAGCTAGAAGTGTGGTTAATGGGACATTTCTTTTTGTTTCATATGATACAGCCCTGCATAAACGCCCCATTTCCCAACTCAGAATGTGATTCTATTGTTGTGTCTTAAATTCTAGGTGAAAATAAAAATAAAAATCTTTAAACATGACAGAAGTATAACATAACCTTTCGTTTAACATCACTGGAATGACATAAGGAATTAGCTAGAGTGTGAGAAGTGCAGTATATCAGATTGCATGTTAGAGTTCTCAGAGGAGCCAAGACTTGGCTCTCATCAGTGTCTGTTTTAGTCGTTCATGGAGTAATGCTGAACCAGATTTGTACAGCTCTGAATGCTTGAACTAGGTTATCCAATTAGACTATCCTCTGACATTTGGATCCATGTTTATCTACATATGCTCACATTAAGGACTTTACCAACTCCCTTTCCCCTGTGGACCACAATTCATTGCAGTAACTACAAAAAAAAAAAAACACAGGAAGGAACAATCTGCACTTGGGCTTTGACACGTTGCTGTCTCTCAGCAGAGCAGAAATGCTAAATCTTCAAGATCGCTGGCTCAGGCCACGTGTGACTCAGGCGCTCAGTTAGGGGAAAAAAGACTTTGTTTGGTGTGTGAAGGACTGGCTGAATGCCTGCACATGTGGGCGTTCCTGAGCAACAGCTGACAGTGAATGCTGACTTCAGTGTGGGTTTGTTAGGGGTGAATCGGTGCATAGCACGATTCTTCTCCATGTGTTTGCTTAAACATGAACTGTAGAGGTTGAAATCTTGAACCTTGCTGCTGTGAATATAAACAGGCACAGATATGAACGAGCAGCCAAATAAACATATGCTTAATGTCTGTCCCGTACACATTGGCTGTAAAGACACCAGAGATTTTGCATATGCACATGATCCTTTAACTCAACTATAAGTGAATGGTTGTTGATATCTATGCAGTACCCTACGTAATTTAAAGAAAATTCTCTAAAAAATGGTGTGCTATGTTGGTCTAGATTGACATTACTTTGCCAACAAGGGTAGTAACTTCTAGTGCAAACTGACCTAATATAACATGCCATTAATCTGAAGGGTTATCCTGGGGGACGAGATTAACTGGTGTAGATGTTCTCCTTGTACCTTGTACATTGTGCAACAGAAGCAATACTCCAGTAATCAGACTGGTCTTAGTCTTTTTTAGTCTGAACACTGAATGGGTTTGTATTTGAAATGTTCACATTACGTGATGAATGTACAATAATACTTATATTGAATAACAAATTCACAAATGATTATAACCCATTTGACATAATGTCTTCTTGAACCCATTCATTACTAATGCCCTACCTCTCTGGTGAACAGGATGGCGGTGTCCCAGTACTCCGGGTGCTTATCACTGTTCTTGTTCATCTTCTTTTGCCACGTACAGAAATTGCGCAGGGTCATGGCTGCGTTTCCAGTCACCTTGGGCCCTTTATCCTCGTCTGTAATCACCAGGAACTTGACCACCACGATGTTGATGGGGTTCCGGATGCTTGGGTGTTTGTAAAGGCGAGCCGCCACTGCCATGAGGGTGAGCAAGTAATGCCTCAAATCGTCACCGTGGAAATTGGCCATGGACTCATCGGCCACCACGAGCGTCTCCACGTACCGTGGCACCGACGCGAATCGCTTGAGCCGACTCCTCTGTGCGGTTTGATCGTCAGCCATAGCTTCTTCGGAGCGTTTAAACTTTTCCAGGGAGCGTGCAACGTCGGGTGTCGGGCCACTGTCCACGCCACATCGCGTCGTGCCGTTGCCTCCGAACTCAGCGTTGGCGCGTCGCCGCAGAAGGTGTGCGCTCTCCACGCTGCGGTGCGCACCAGAGGACAGTGAATCGTCGATTGCTGGGCGGACAAAATACTCCCAGCCGTCGTAGCCAAACGCACCGCGAAGGCCGTCGCACAGACTGAGAGCCGCGTACGAGAGTGGATCCGAATTCACGGTACCGGCGTAGAAACAGCGCCGAAGGTCCGTGCGCTCGGACCCTATGGGCATGTCCAACGCCAATACCGTGGGGGCGATGAAGCTAGAATCCGCGTGCAAGTCAAGCACAAAATCCTGCCCAAACGCACTTATTCGGAAAGCCACTTCATTCGGCAGTGCGCTCGTTTCTGAGCCGATGAAGTTGTTATATGCATAGGCATGATTATCCACCCTGACAGGTTCACACAGCTGACTCTGCATGGAGCGCGCGACTTCGCAAATCATGAATAAAACCTTCACAGAAAGCACGGCTTTAGTGGATAAAAACATGATTGCACGCGAAAAGAAATTAGCTAAGATTTCACCAGACCAGGAGAGCAAGGACGCAGTGTTTAAAAGTAAATAAATCAGTGCGTTTAGGAATAATCCGAATAACAGAGACGGACTGAAATGTCGCCCGTTTGATCCATTCCCTTCACGCACTTGGATGCTCGAGCGTCCTTCCGCGTGCGCCGGCTTTATGCGCACAGGTCATGTGTAAACAGCGAGTGTCTGTCACCGGAGCTTTTGAGGAAGGTCTTGGGTTGAGCTGATTGGCTAAAGGCTTTCTGCTCGCGACATCATTGTGGCGCGCAATTTATGGTGGGGCTTCCCTCCCACTCCGCGTGTTCGTGCGCTCTTGCAAGGATGATGAGCATAAAGGTACACTTATTATACATGTCCAACATGCCAAACCGCGTTATACCATACTAGTATGTAAAATGAATGTGACGCCGTGTGTGGAGACTTTATTTTGACATATCATTTAGCACGGTACTGTCACGTGGTTTGTTTAACGTGGTTCTTAAATGGTTTTGAAAGGTGAAACATCTCCCTTTCTGTACAGTCTGTTTTAAAGTGTGGCAGTTTGAGGAATTGGCAAACTTCACTGCCTTCCCACACTTCCTAACTTTATATTTGTTTTGTCATGACAGTGTTAAAAAGTTTCGTGTGTGTGTGTGTGTGTTCGTGTTCGTTAGGTATTGTGCTTGCACAATCCACCTCAACCAGAACATGTGTTTGAGCACAGATTGAAAGATTCAGCCAGCCTCTGGAATTGATTTGGAGCGTCGAACACTGTTCCTTCCAAAGATTTTCAATCAGTTGGTGTTTTGATGACGTTGAACAAGAGTGCCGGCTAACACATGGCTTTAAAATCTCTAATAAGGTGTTCAACTGGGCTGAGATCTGATGAATATGAAGGCTGGAGTACATAATTTACACCATTATGATTTTCACTGAATCATTCAGTGACGCTTCATTCTAAGAGAAGTTATATATGTATTTATATATAGTAAATTTACCGTCCACATTATGAATTTTCATTCACAATGCCTCTAGAGTTACACAGAAAAAAAAACATTGATTGATTGACAGTTTTGTGGCCAGACTGGACATTCAATACAGCAAAGATATCATATATACTTATATATGCACTCTTACAGCTTTGCTGAGCAGCAAAGTATCTCATAAAACATTGACATTTGTAGTGGATGGGCTAGAAGACCACACCAAGTTCCACTCCTGTTCCACTCAAACTCTCTTGTTTTTTTTGGTTTTTTTTTGCACAATTCTGTGTGTACTCTAGAGACTGTATGTGAAAATCATAGTTAATCCTTCGGGAGGAAACTGGATAACCTGGAGGAAAACCATATGGACATGATGAGTTCATGCCAAGAATCTCCAAACAGACAGTAACCCAATCTGAGGATCAAACATGGAGTTGTGAGACTGCAAGGCAACACACTGCCCCACCACACCATGTTACACCACACCACCCATTTAATGTGCTGTATATACTCATGTTGTGTATAAATCAAGAACAGTGAATTATGAATTCACGTTGGATACTGACCATTTTGTCACTGTTAAAAAGTGCAGAAGTGACTGAATTTGTAGACAGATCTTGAACTGTGCAACAAAGTGGTTCCCATCAAGAATTAGAACCTTTTTAAAAACCCATAACTATACAAAGAACAATTTGAACAAATCTGTAGGGACTACTGTCTAAGTGTTGAAGAAAAAATATTACACACATTACAATCACATTGCATACATGTCCTCACTGTACAGCTGAGGAAAGCAAGTCAAAGCTGGTGCATGTAGAGTCTTCATAGTACACACTTGCCATCTGGTGGTGAATAAACCTAAGTTAAATCTCCATCTGAAGATTTGCCCATGCTTTATACAGCAATGAATATCAAGACTCTTTTACTGTTTTTGCCTGATAATCAGATGTCATCTTGATTTGATTTGTTTTGGATTCTAGTTGATGTTTTTGCTTGTCTTTTTTCACTTTTTATAATTTATTTACTAAGAAGTTGACCAAAACTGAATACGACAGTGAAATGTGATTGTAAAATGTGATGCAGTGGCGCCACCTACTGGAGGTGTTATAATCGTCGCTATGTAAAAGTCTGCAAACTCATTTGTTTTGTGTTGAATGCATTTGGTTTTCAGCTGTATTTTAGTAAAGCTTTTTTGATACTATTAGAAATTGTCTATATTTTTTACTGACAATAATATGAATTAAATAATTTTATCATTAGGAAAACTTGCCATTAAACCAAGCTGTACATGTTCACAATCCTCATGGAGAAACTTTCAAAAATCACACTAACTTGTTTAATTATTTTTTTAATTAATTTTGTCATAATCACTGCAATCCTAAACAGCCTGGCTTGTCTCTTTTGTACAACGATACCTTACTGTATGGTTTAAACTGTAGTTCAAATCAGCTTCATTCCAGGGATGAGTAGTTGGGCGTGCCAGTCTGTGTTGGCTGTCTTCCAAACAGTCACGGTTCAAAACCCGCCCCGATTCACACCACTATAAACTTGTCTGAGCTTTAACTGTGCCAAATAATATATATTGGGCCAAGGCCAGTTTTCCAGCCCATTATGATTAAAAATAGCCTAATTTGCGGGAACCATTTCAGTCGGGAAACACTATCACTGGGGTAAAACATTCCACACATCAGAACAGCGTGTGTGTGTGTGTGTGTGTGTGTGTTGGTGCGCTCCTTCAGTCGGGTAATTATAGGCAGCGCTGCACTGTTTAAAGGGGGCGTGGCCGGGAGTCCCCATTGGATCAGAGCGCTCACGGTCGGCGCGAGCATCGGAAATAAACCGCGCAAGTTCAAGAAGATTGCGAGTGTATAAATACCGCCGACAAGCACGCGCACACACTGAGTGTGCACAGGTCGAAGAGCGTTTTCCTTAGTAGCGACCTCATGTACAAAAGTGTCACTGTGGTCTTTAGTGTGAATGGAAGCGGGCACCAACTCAAGCCGGTGATTTCATCTAGTTTTATCAAGTGCAATTTCTGTAGTTTGGTTTTTTTTTGGTAAAATATATACTTTTTTTGTATTTATATTTGAACGTAGGTTGCGAGTTAAGATCTTCTTAATTTTTTTTTGTATAATAATAATAATAATAACAATAACAACAATAATAAGCTATCTGTATACCACCAGATACAATGATTTTCACCGCACATTTCATCTTGGCCACTGTTTTGTTCGCCGGACTTGTAAAATGTAAAAGCGTGGACTTGGACGAGACTGAGACAGTACCTGTCAAAGTACCTTTAAAAAGAAGTGGTCTTTGGAGACCTGGAGACTGGCAGGTTTTCCAGATGAAGGCGTTCGGGCAGGTTTTCACGCTGCACCTGAAGCCGGACGACAGTTTCATGGCTCCTTCGTTACACGTTCAGCGCGTAAAAGTGAAACATCCCTCGGGTGTTGTGAACGGCTCCGGGCATGAGCGGGTCCTCGAGGATATACTGACTGAGCCCAGAGAAAGCGAGCGGGATCTCAGGAGCTGTTTCCACACGGGTACAGTAAACAAAGACGAGGAGTCGCTTATCTCCGTCAGTCTCTGTCGTGGCATTCGGGGAACTTTCGTAACGCGCGGTCAAGAGTACTTCATTAAACCTGTCGGTGCGCGCACTGGAGACGCGAGAGCCAGTTTCTCCCAGCCTCATGTCCTTACAAGGCGGGTGCTCTCCAGAAGGTCCGACGCCGAGGGACAGCAACAGGACAGCAGTAACGTACAGTATGGTATAGACCAATCTGACGAATATGGACAAAGAGAGCAAAAGCGTGAACGGAGGTTCGTGTCCGCAGCCAGGTACATCGAGACCCTGGTCGTCGCCGACGCTTCCATGACGCGTTTCTATGGAGACGAGATCAAGGTAAAGTAGAAGCTTCCCGCTGATAAGGGGTCACTTCATAGCAGGAAACACTAAACTCACAAGTGCCCTTCCCTTCCTTGTAATACTGTTTAATTACTGCTGAAACATTATGATGTTGTGTAGACATTAAAAGATATTAATAGGCTATTCATTAGAAAAAGGGTTGCTGGAAACAAAAAAAAAAACGAGGAGTGGAATAGCCCGTGGACTGCGCCATGTAGATCTTAAAATTCGTAGTAATAAACAGGTCTATTAATGCACTGTAATATGTTCCCTGATATATGACAAATATTCCAAGAAACGATTTATTTGGCGTGGTCGGATGTGCGTGGGCGAAGAGCAGTGCGTAATGGAGAGGAATCGCGCACTGGAGTGATGAACCTGAGCAGAGCCTGTTGGATATGTTTAAACCAGCATACTGTCCAACTTAAAAGCTCTGACGAAAATGATGACAGGCTAGCAATCAAATATGATACCATGTCCGAAAGAGTTCTTGACGTTTATCAGTTTTGCTCAGGGTTTCCTTTCGGCTACTTAATAAAGTTGGTAGGTCGATTCCCCACTGTAAATTGTCCCCAGGTGTGAATGAGTGTACAAATGTATGTGTGCTGGGTGAACTGTAATGGACAGGCATCTCATCCAGCGAAAATTCACTCCTCATGCCCAGTTTTCCTGGGACACTAAATATTTAGATCAGCTGCACTTTTAAAAAGTGGTAGGACATAAAATCATACACAATCTATGCTAAATAGTACTTAAAAACAGACATCAAGAGACAAACAACTGGTCCCTGATCTCGTCCCTGTATACGTTTTAATTATTACCTATATGAGTAGCTCTACTTGGGGGGTATTCCTGCCTTGCACACTGTGATTCTGGGTGGGCTCCAAACAGAACCTGACAGACAAAGCGGTAAGGCAATGACTGAAAAAAAGTAAACTCTCCTTCATCTGCATCATGCAACTCCTGGGCTTGATGCTTGTCCGCTGCATCCTTTACAGAACAGTTAAGGACAGGGTCTTTACTGCATTTCTTTGTAAGAATGAGACCACACAACCCAGCCATGTTTATCATCTCAGTCTTTGCACACAAAGACTGTGAGCACAAATGTTTACCATGCTCCAGGTTTTGTTGATAGTGTTTTACCATCATCATGTCTCTCTGTAAACAGAGGATGCAGGGGAAGATTCTTTCAAACTGCACTGTAGATAGTTCCAATTTACTATTTGGGGCAGACCTCATCTGCTTAATCCTCCTTATTTTTAATGTAATAGAGAACGTGACCTTTTAAATATTGACTGGAATGAAAAATTATCTGAATAAAATTGCCATAATACTATCGATATAGTAGTATTTTTTCATGCCAAATGCATTACTAAGTTCAACATAATAGACTTAATATGGTGTTATTTAACAGTTTCCTGTATAAGTAATACTAAGATTAGATCATTATAGCATTAGATCATGAAAAGAGTGTCATCTTTTCCAAGGAACAATTCTCTTACAGCATGTTAACTTCTCTATCATGCCATAAGACCTTGTGCAGTTGTTTGAGCATGCAATACCATACCAACAGTTCATTCATTCATTCATTCATTTTCCCAAACGTGAAAAGATTATTAAGGATTTCTGAAGTATTTTAACTCCCTTATTCTGCTCAGGGTCATGGTGGGTCCTTGGAAACTAGAAATGAGTTAGCAATAATCTCTAAATGGAAAGCTAGTTAATCTCAAGGCACCACACACATAAACATTCACCTATTAATTCACACCTAGGGCAATTTAGCATAGCTAATCGACCTACCAGCATGTTTTAGGGAGGTGGAATGACATGAGAGAATCTGGAGGAAACCCACACAGACATAGGAAATGTGTGGTGCCAAGTACACAGATCATTATGATAGGTGTCACTGGGTCTCTCTTGGTTTAAAATGATTGCCAGAATTGGTAGTAAACTGTATTGTTATTGAATGTGAGATGTCCATTTGCTGTGATATATAGAGAACACAATCTCAAAAGATCCATAAAACACAAGCGCTGGCATTAGGGAGCGAAGTTAGATTCAGAACCATCTGGAAGAAAGTGGAGGCCAAGAGGAGTTTGTTTTTGAGTTGTTTCCACACATTTTATTGACAAAAACACACTCGTGTTATATACTGATTTTTGATCTAGTGGCTGAACTGATCAGCTGTACATTGTTTGAACCCTCAAACAACGAAACTAAAACTGAAATAGTATATATTTTTTCTGTTGTTTCTCTGCAGCACTACCTATTAACCGTAATGGGGATGGCTGCACAACTTTTTGGCCATCCAAGCATTAAAAATGCAGTGAGCCTAGTGGTGGTCAAGATGTTGGTGGTTGAGGATGAGGATGTTGGACCCGAGGTGTCCAGAAATGGAGGAATGACCCTACGCAACTTCTGCTCTTGGCAACAGAGCTTTAACCCAGCAAGTCCACGTGACCCTGAGCATTACGACACAGCCATTTTGTTTACTAGGGAGGTGAGCTATTATCTTTGTTTTAAATGTGCCACATTTTTAAAAATAAAAAAAAACATTCTGTTAAAATCCACTGTTTAAATGAAAAATATATTGTGTATTTACTCAGTTGTGAATGATACAATTGTGATTGATACAATGATAGATCATAAGTCATTCCCTAATTCATTCAGCTTCAGTGATCACTCTGTATACGTCACCATGCTCACACATTTGCACCTAAGGTAAAGTTAAAGTAGCCAGAAAACCTATTGACATGTTTGGCTTTGGTGGGAAGAAACTAGAAAACAATGAAGAACCGACCCTGGATACTGTGAGAATGTCAGTTACACACAAGAGTAACCCGCACTCAGGATTAAAAAGGGGAGCCGTGAAATACTGTCCATTCTGCCACCATACCTCTCTAATTCTTCAATTACACTCTTTATTTGGTAGGTAATACTGATGCTGTAATTGCTTTGGTGCTCAGCTTTTGTCTGCTGGTTTTGATTCGAGTTTAGCTTTGGACTAAAACATCCCATCCCATGTTTTGCTTTTTGTATTTTCTGGGTCATCTGACACAGGAAAAGATTTAGTAACATTTTGCCCACCTACCTTACCATGTCTTAGGTTAAAATTGACAGAATTGGTGAGACTATACTTCTTTCAAGTACACTAAGTTACCAGTAAAAGTGCTGAACTTAAAGCTGATGTTTGGCCAGACATCCTGTGGCTAAGGACAACAGAATTCATGTTGGTCTCAGCTGGATGGTCCAGATGTCTAACAGATGCAAAACTGTTCCTACTTTTCTGCAAAGGTTTCTGTGGAGCCCTCCACGAAGGGCAAGGTTGCTCAAGTCAGGGGTAGCAGACATTTGAACGCCTCAGTTCTGAAAGTGAACTGTGCAGACCAGACATCACACAGTTAAAAATTCTTCCCTTACTCTTTTTAGTCTGCCATGTATTTGCTTCATTTTACGATGGAAACACTGACAAATATGTTTTGCTGGCAAGAGCCTACTTTGGGGTGGGGTGGAGGGGGGGTCTGTCTGGAACTAATGGAGCGATGTCTGGATATCAGTGTCTGAAATCTGTCCCTCCTCTCTTCTCCTCTCCTCTCCTTTCCAACATGTTTTTTTTCTTCTGGTCGCTGTCTCAACCTGTCCATCTTCCTACTGAATCCCTTATCCACGCTGTCTATTTTTCTGTGCTGTCTGTCTTGCCCCTTCAGGATATTTGTGGACATCAGCATTGTGACACCCTTGGTATAGCTGATGTGGGAACCATGTGTGACCCCAAAAGAAGCTGTTCAGTCATTGAGGACAACGGCCTTCAGGCAGCCTTCACTGTGTCACATGAGCTCGGTACAGGTCACATACATACAGACACGCACACACGCACACTCAAATGCCACCAAATTCCACCCCATGCCTCCGTCTGACATCTCACGCCCGCTCAGTGTCTGGACCAGAGTGGACGGCCCAAATTTAGACTTAGCCATTCATTAATGTGTCTCTAACCGTCTCAGCTTCACTTGAACAGTTTCCATGATCTTATTTGCACCATTACAGAACTCCAATCTGTAATGACTTAAGGGAATATTTTTATTCCATTAGATCACCTTAATTGCAAAACTGTTGGACTTGAGTTACCAGTAAGTATGTCACTGATAATTATGTTCACATAAAAAACATACTGCCAAACAACAAGCAGTTAAAGCAGCAGCGGTGCTAAACATGTACACTTTCATGTGTGGTTTGTGTTATTTGCCTCTAAGGACAGACATGTATGTGTGTATTTTATACAAGTGTCATAGTATTTAGACGTAAACCTTGTCTTCTCTCCTTGCCTCCCGATAGGCCACGTACTAAGCATGCCACACGATGACTCCACAACATGTGACAAATTGTTTGGTGATATCGATGGACATCATCTAATGGCTCCCTTCTTTGTTCACCTCAACAAGACACTTCCCTGGTCACCATGCAGTGCCCGTTACATCACAGAGTTCTTCGACAATGGACACGGTATAGCCTGACTCATCATATTGTTCCCATCATGTTCACATAAGTATTAGGAAAAACATGTCTTTTTTGTTTGTTTGTTTGTTTGTGTTTTTATGAAAACATTTTTAGGGGAAAAAAGTTATTTTAAAATTAAATGTTAAAGTACAAAGAAAAAACGAAAAGTTTTTTTTGACTAAACATAAAGTACTGGACCAGAAACAAATAGACAAATAGACCAAATGACAAATAGATTTAGAAAGGTACACCGGAGAATGCTTACATTAGATACAGAGAAATGCCACTGCTTTTATCTGATTATTAAGTCTGTGATAGAATGACCATATCACTCAAACAAGGGGGCAGACTGTGTTGACCAGTTTTTGCTTTTATGGTATAAGAGCATGCTTGATTATTTAAGATGCATGAAGGACTCTTAAGGAGCAGAATTTGAACTATGTATGAAAGTATTTAATAATATGCAAATGTAAACAAAGCCATGCCTAGTTTAAAATGACTCGGCTCATTTTAAGGTAAGGCTTTGAGTGATCCTTTTGCCACAAGAGCAGCTCTTGTTTTTTAAGATCCAGACCAAAAACAGTATCACTCAGTAATCATTTCAAGACAGTATTCCTAAATCTTGAAGTTGTCATTATTTAGTTAATGGAAACCTGCCATAGAAAACAAACAGTGCAGTGGAAATCTATAAAATGGAGGGCTCTGTTTTACATGTTCAGTCACACTTTTTTTCATATGTCTATTCTGCCTTTACTTGCTCCCTTACCACTAATAACAGACCTGCAAAACCACACCGTGTAATTTTGCTGAGAATGTCAAAACTAACCACCTATGTAGAGTATGCTCTCTTTTTCATTTCTTACTCTCTCTTTCTCGCTCTCTCTCTCTTTCTCTCTCTCTCTGGGTGGTTTTTTGCCCTCACTACAGTGCAGTGTAGTCAGGTGACTGACACATGCCAAGCATGTCTAATATTGTTACAGGAATCTGTTTCCCATGTTTACTGTCTTACTCCCAGAAGAGTGTTTTAGTAGAGCATTCCCATAAAGAAAGAAATAAGAGAATGCTGCATTGAAAAATAGCAGACATATTTTCGCCTGAGATTGATTTATCTGTCAGTATCTGAGCTCCTCACTCCTGCTTCCTTGTGTCATCCTCAGTGACTAACACATTCCAGCTTTAATAGCTGTTTTCCCTCACTTAGATACTGCCATTGGCAGTCACAGACTGCCTCTACTAAATTTGCAGTTACAATAGGTACACAAGAGCACTGATAAAACTGAAAGGTCGAAATTTGTCAAATTAATTTACTTATGGAAAATGTATAATGACTGGTGAAAGCTTAAGTTCTATAATGCTTAGTGACTGAAGCTGCTAGAAGTGAGATTTAAGAATAAAAATGTAAGAATCCAAGTACACATACAGAGCCTGGGGTCTTAAAAGCCTTCGGGAGAAGGAACTGCCATTTAAATGTCTATGAGATTCAAAAGATATGATGGTATTTGATTTAGAGCTGTGTAAGGAATGACTAAACTGAAGTGAGTTCAACTGGAGCTACAATATTATAGGTTACACAGTGGAAATCTCCAGCATTCGGATTTACGCACATCATAAAAAGTACTACCCTCAAGCTACAAATGTGCACACCTGTTTACTGCAAATAAGAGGTGGTTTCAGCACACTTAATTTACGGATGCTAGTGCTGATGATGTCAATGAGTGGCAGATAAAAGAGAGCACAGCAGCTAAACATCTTAATTAAAGGGGCATGACTATTTCCTGATTTGTGGAGAATGGCATGTGTAGTTTATTGACAAAGCCTTATTATGTGTTTAATATTCAGTATGTGTACATTCTGTCTTAGGTGAATGCTTACTGGACATGCCAGACCAGACTATTCCTTTAAGGGCTGAGCCTCTAGGCCACATGTTTGGTCTGGACCGTCAGTGCCAGCAAGCATTCGGGGAGGAGTTTACCAGATGCCCGAATGTCCCAGAGGACCAAGCATGCATCCAGTTATGGTGCCGCGAAGAGGGCAAACTACAGTGCACTACTCGTAATGGGAGCCTGCCCTGGGCCGATGGCACACCCTGTGGTGAAAACCAGAGCTGTCGTGGGGGTGTGTGTGTGTCAAGCATATTGGCAAAGAAGGAAGAAGAGGTATGTGTAGCATGAGCCAAGATTGAGAAAGACTCATTTTGATTTATCTAAACAAAAATTCTAGTAATGGCTAAATTATTGGCTACTACCATGTAGACACAAATCCCCATATGAACAATGATGTCTTTTTTCAATTATAATGTTATTACTACTTTCATTCTTCTGTGTCAGACTTTTCGGAAGTGTCTGACTATATTCATAATAAGATCAATGTTTGCCTGGTCAGACATATTCGGCATCTCAGTTAGGTGTCTGGACAATGAGTCAGACTATTCCTTTTTTTTTTCTTCAATTTTAGAAATCCAACCAGCTGCTGCTGTTGGACCTCATCCTTTTTCAAAGCTTCGTAAAATAATCAATCTGTTTAAAATCCAGTTTATGAATGCCAGACATTCCTGTAGCCAGAGAGATGGAGAAAAGCAATAAATGGCAGGCATGACAGTGAGTGAAACATGGAGAGAAAGTGAAGCAATAAAAACAGGAAAGGAAAAAAGAAAGAGAAAATATCTGAGAAGTGTTTGGAGGTAAATTGGTTACAACAACAACAAAAAAAAGGTCACATTAGGATTCACAGACACAGGCTCTTTGAATCAGGGCAGTTAGCATTGTTGTTTTCCCCCCCTAGTCTTCAGCTGTCTAGTTTTGGTGAGCATGTGCCCACAATAGCTTTAGAATCTTGTTCTTGTGGTCTTCTGCTGTCTTGCAGCCCATTCACCTGATGTGCATTCTGAGATGCTTTCTGCTCACCACGGTTGTGCTTATTTATGTCAGTATAGACTTCCTGACAGCTTAAATAATTTGGGTTGTTCTCCTCTGATCTTCATCAATATCAATATCTGTCTATACATCAAACATTTTAATCAATGTTTCAGTCTGCAGATCCTCCACTCACAGCATGTTTTTTTTACACCATTCTGTGCAAATTCAAGTGTGTCCCAGGAGATCGGCAGTATTTGAAACCAGACCATCTGGTTTAAACAACCATGCCACAGTTAAAGTCACAGAGATCACATTTTTCTTCATTTGAATGTTTGATGTGAACCTTAACTGAAGCTCTTGACCTGTACTTGCATAAGGTTTTTATTTATTTTTTTCGCATTTTGCTATGGCCACATGGTTTTGTCATCCTGCATTTGTCCATGTCAGTACTGGTCTTTATTATACTAAACTGGTGTGCTTTAGCCTTGCACAAACTATATAACTGCTCCAAACATTCTAACATGCGTTTTGCAGGTCACTTCAGTATTTCTTCCTCAGTCCCTCCATATGTTCACTGTGAGTGAAGCGTGCATTCATGATTTGTTTTTCTTGTGTTTCAGGCACCAGTCAATGGTGGTTGGGGTGAATGGGGTGCCTGGGGTCCGTGCTCTCGGACATGTGGTGGTGGGGTTGAGTTTTCTCATCGGGAGTGCACAGATCCAGTGCCACAGAACGGAGGATCCTACTGTGTGGGTCAGAGAGTGAAATACCAATCCTGCAACATTCAGACCTGCCCAGAAAATCATGGTAGCATTTTATAAACACTGTACTCTTACTGTCTCTCCTTTATTTTTCTGTTTCATTTTTATTTCATTTCATTTCGTGTGTGTCGGCTCATTAATAGCCTTTTAATTCTACAGGTAAGAGCTTCAGAGAGGAACAGTGTGAGAAATACAACAGTGATCGTTATTTGAATGTACATGGCAAAATTAAGCAGTGGATCCCGAAGTATGCTGGTGTTTCACCCAGGGATCGGTGCAAACTTTTCTGCAGAGCCAAGCACAGCAATGAATTTAAAGTCTTTGAACCCAAGGTGCAATTTTCTCAGCAGTCTAATTAAAATATGTTTTAATTAACCAATATGCTTTTTATTAACCAGTCGCTCTACTTTGTGTATAACAAAATAGCTTGATATCTGAATTTATCTTGTAATTTTTCTTTTCACTTCATGGATTATATATTTGCACTCCACCACATTGCTCTTTATTAAAATGTTAAATCGCATCCCTTTAATCCCCAGTGTATTACATAATTTTGAATAATGATATTCTGGACATTATTGAAGTGTAATGGTTTTACATGGTTTTGTTAAACAGCTGTTTGTTTTTGTTTGTTTACTGTAAACATTTGTTGTTGTTGATCAGGTCGTGGATGGTACAACCTGCGGTCCAGATACCACATCTATCTGTGTCCAGGGACAATGCATCAAGGCGGGTTGTGACCAGATCATAGGCTCCAATCTTAAGCTGGACAAGTGTGGTATCTGTGGTGGAGACGGGGCAAGTTGCAGAAAAATCAGTGGCACGCTAAACAAAGCTAGGTAAGTGAGGAAAATCTCTCAGAATATTGCAAGATTGGAACAGACACATAGCTGGAAAATTACTTCTACTGGTATAAAAAATGTCTCTTTTAGAAATAGTATTATATTTCCATAGCTTTGGATACAATGACATAATTACCATTCCTGCTGGGGCCACCAACATTGATGTCAAGCAGCGTAGCCACCATGGCATCAAGCATGATGGTAACTACTTGGCAGTGAAAGCCGAGGATGATACCTACATCCTTAATGGGAATTTTTCAGTATCCACGGCTGAACAGGATATTCCAGTGCGTGGTGCCATCCTTAGATACAGTGGCTCATCCACTACCCTGGAGAGGCTTCTGAGTTTCCAGGTACTTCAGCAAACCATCACCATCCAGCTTCTGTCAACAGCAGGTGACTCCTCACCACCTAGGGTCAAATACACCTTCTATCTTCCCCGGGACCTTCCCTTTAACAAGCCAGATGTAGAGAGGAGCCTTTCTCCACATGTCATCCAACCATTTGGAGGAGCCGATTGGGTCCTAGGTGAGTGGTCCGAGTGCTCCAAGAGCTGTGGTGCTGGCTGGTCCAGGAGGAGTGTCGAGTGTCTGGACAAAACTGGAGTCCCATCTTTCTTGTGTGACATGGAGCTGAGGCCAAATGACATCCGACCGTGTGGTGATCTTCCCTGTCCTGTATGGCAGATGGGACAGTGGTCACCCTGCTCTCGGACTTGTGGTGCTGGTGAGCGCCATCGCAGCGTGCTGTGCATAGACTACACAGGCAAGGCTGTGGAGCCAGAAAAATGCAACCCAGATAAACGGCCAGAGGCTATTTCTACAGAGTGCTTTTACCAGGACTGTTAAAACAGAAGCCCTCACAGCAGGGGCAGGTGGTGGCAGAGGTTTAAGATCCATAGGGCAGGTAGTGGATGAGCTATTGAGCTAACATCCTCTTGTATAAATAGGAAGCTGACCATGCTTCAGAAGCAAGTTACTAAACTAAAATAGGTAAAGAAATCACCTGTCAAGCCTCATTAGATAGGAGGTTTCAGCTATATGATTCATTCTCATTGTTATTCGTATTCTTCTATTTTACCTTTTAATCATCTAACCACTATTGAATATATTTTCCTGCCCCACTGAGATCTACCTCAAACCATAAAACAAATGTTGTAAAACTAAAAGAAAGGATTCTGTTTTTAAACTTTTTTTTTATTTTAAAGGAATATTACCGTTGCAAAAAAAAGAAAAAAAACCTGCTGAATTTTATTCAAATATGTCTGGTCGAATACCTCTATTTTAATGCATTTCAGTCTATGTCCGACTGATAGATTATCTAACTGAGTCAAATTTAAAGCTACCTGAGACATGAGCATGCCAGCTTCACAAGTATGAGTGTTCCTCTCTTAAGACTTAGTCCAAATCCAACTGCCTTTTTAGTACATACTTCTTCATACAAATGTTTATGCGCTATTTCACATTTAATTTATTTGCCAGTTTGTATTCTATAACAGTGTGTTTATTAATTATTAACACTTAATGCTGGGGAATTTCAACATTTTCAACACTGGAATTTAGCAAAGTCCGTAGCCACATAGGGATAAATAGACATCATCCAGGCCAATCAGAGAGCTATTGTATAGTAAGGGCATTTAATGTCTAAATATCTGCTTTTAACATTTGTCTGCTTTATTGTAAAATTATCAAGCTGTTTTTTAGTTTGTCAGAGTGAACTCCCTTCATCTAGACAGGAAACTCTGTTTTGTACTATAACCAGGCCATCATACTGTTTTAAACAACTGTGTTAAGATATGGCCTTGATCGTTTTTAAAGCCACCTTTTGCTGTGTTTTCTATCACCATTAAAGATAGGGAAAAATGTATTTTTCATATTGTAATAGCTGGGAACTAGTAATAAAGAAAAATCTGCGAATAGTGTTATAAAGCAGTGTGGAGCAAAGAGAAAGAGAGGCTCTTTTTCAGTAATAGGTAAAATAATTTCAGATTTTTCTATAAAAAAACTGCTTGAAATATTAGAACAACAGTAAAATCAACAATAGACAGTATATATTAAATTATACAACAGTTTGATTGAAGAAGCTGCATTCAAAGAGCTTAACTGCACTGGAACATGTCACTGTTTGTATCAGTCCCATACTTTGTCTTTGCCGCATAAAATAACAATTCTAGCAATAGTTAATTATATTCAAACCGTTAGGACACTTAGTACAAGTTGTCAGTCAGTCTGCCCATTACATGACATTATGCATCGCACTATTCAGCTGTGGCTTCTATTGTAACTATTTTTGGTGACAAAACAAAAGGAAACTAAATATTTGGCCATATTTCGTCTGAAATGTCAATTTCTCAATAATAATTTCTTGTTCATGGAACTGTTGCATGAAAGCATTATCATGCACGTTGTGCTGTTGTACTGCATGATATCTGCATGACAATGATTACCTGCAGCCTAATCACAGCTGTACTAGTGTTCAGTACAACACTCTTGCTTGTGTGATATTGCTTAAATGTTTGCCTCTTTCTGCTCAGACCCAAAAGAAAAACCAAAACAACTGCCCTAATTTAAATGTTAGTCCAAGGATTTGCATTCCTTCTGAATGAGCTGTTCTGATATTATGTAGATCTGAACCTAGAGCATTCTATCCCTTCAGTGAAGGTCTGTATGATGCTATTGTTATAGCTTCCTTTTAAGGTATTTATTTTTTTCTAACTTAAAACACCCAAGTTGTGTTTTATTTCTTGTTGCTGTTGTCTGTCCTATATATATAACTGATCTGAACTGAAATCATTCATTAAATGTGTCTAAACTTGCTTTGTGTTGTTTTATTTGGTGTCATACCTGAAAAGCCTGTGCTCAGTACATTTGATATACACAGAACATATAAGTCGATGCAAACAGATTTACTTATAGGACGATAATAACTGTCAATATTATACTGTTTTCTACATAATTGAGCTGAACTAAAATCATTCAATAAATGTGTCTGATCATGCTTTGTCTTGTTATGTTAGTGTCAGACTTGAATTAAACCAAACTGTGCTCAGTGCATTTGATACACACATTTAAGTTGATCTATACAGATTTACTTATAAGACACAGTTAACTGTCAAAATCATGTTTTCTGTCCTATACAACTGATCTGAAATCATTCATTAAATGTGTCTGATCATGCTTAGTGTTGTTTTATTTGGTGTCACACCTTAATAAGTCCAGCCTGTGTTCAGTACATTTAATACACACATCAGATTTGTACAGGATGTCTTACAGGAGACTGACAACTTTGTCAAAATCATGTTTTCTGTCCTATATAACTGATCCGAACTGTAACCATTCATTAAATGTCTCTGAACATGCTTTGTGTAGTTTTATTTGTCGTCAGACCTGAATAGGTCCAAACTGTGCAGAGTACATTTGATACACACATCACAAGTTGATTTATACGAATTTACTTATTGGATGCTGATAACAGTCAAATTACACTGTTTTCTGTTCTAGATAACTGATCTGAACTGTAATCATTAATCAAACATGTCTGATCATGCATCATGTGGTTATATTTGGTGTCAGACCTGAATAGGTCCAAACTGTGCTCAGATTTAGCTGATTTACTTATCGGATGCTAAAAATGGATGGCAAAATAGTAATCTTTTTTGTCCTGTATAACTATTCTAAACTGAAATCATTTATTAAATGTGTCTGATCATGCTTGGTGTTGTTTTATTCGGTGTCAGACCTGAATAGGTCCAAACTGTGCTCAGTGTGTTTGATATACAGATCACATACAAGTCAATTCGTACTGATTGTCTTATAGGAACCTGATTACTGTCAATGTTTGCTTTTCCTATGTAAATGCAGATTCTGACTGAGGGGATTGAACGTGTTGTCACATCCTAGGGTAGTGCACTTAGTCAGTCAGACAGGGCTTTTTGGACTCGTCAGTCAAAGTAGATATCCTGAGGGCTACGCGAACAGCATGCTGGGATAGAAGATGTAAACATCAGCTGGCCCAGAGAAGGAGCTGCAGCTCCCATACGCATTATTTTTATACATATAATCTATCTATATATATATATTTATATATACCGGGTACATCTTTAAAGACTTAGTAGTTACGTGTTATATAGCAGTTCGTTAAGACGTACAGGAATGTGACATTTTATTCCCCGGAAGCAAAGGACAGAGCTCCTGTTGAAACCGCAGCACCAGTGATATCACTGCCGAGCTAGCTAGCGTTAGCTAGCCCGCGCTAATATGGATAGCTCACTGGTTAGCTTCATGCTCACGTAAATTTCTTTCGACAAACCGTCGTGTTTATCCTGCTCTGGCATAAAAGGTGAGTCAATTATACAGTAATAAACCCGTTACGTGTCGTGAAGTGTTAGACTGTGAGTGTTCGGCGTCATGTCAACGTTACTCACCTACTTAGCAAGCTAATAAGTTAGCCTTGGAGCTAGTTGTGAGGCTGACCAGCCAGGAGGCTGTGGCTAGTTATGACTTTTCGTAGTCAGGTTTTGTGAGAAACTTACCACAGGTGTTTGATACTTGTACGTGGTTGTCTGGTTATTTTATGGGAGTTAAAAGAAGCAGTGTGAATTTTAGGCTGAGGTAAACTACTGCATGAGGTGATGCTAGTTGGGTGTTGTGTTTGTAAAAAAAAAAAAAAAAAAAAAAAAAAAACGCGGCTCGAGCTGAGGGAGGGAAGCGCGTGCTGTTTTGACTAGAGGCAAGTTTACTGTTCAGGATCAGCGCATAAACAAAAGCAGCTCGCGCACAGAGCCACGCCCCTTCAACTTTCCCTGAGCAGGCCCATTTCTCAGGACCTCAGTCCTCAGGTTAGGAGTCCACTGATTCCTACACTCAGGCACTGACATTACACAAAATTCACACTGTGCAGTGTGTAAATGCTGTGTCTGTAGGCCCATGTCCAACCTTCTGACAAGACCGATCTTAAAGTCCAGTGTGCAAACCACTTGCCCCATGGGATTGTTGGTAAGGAACCAGTCTTGTCAATGTGGGAACCACTTGCCCAATGGAAACAGTTGTATTCTTGTGGAACCAGCCTTGTTATCGAGAGGTTCCCAGTTTGATTCCCGCACCGACAAGACGCGACTAAAGTCCCCTTAAGCAAGGTACTCAACCCCCCAATCTGCTCCTCGGTGTTGCCCTCTGCTCCCTCCAGACATGTGCGTTTTCTACCCCCTGGTGTGTGTGTGTTTCACTGCACGGATTTCACTGCATAAATGTGAATGTCAAATTCCCTTTTGTGGTAAAGGATCCAACCTTGTAATCGAGAGGTCCCCGGTTTGATTCCCACACCGACAAGACGTAACTGAAGTCCCCTTGAGCAAGCTAACCCCCAACTGTTCTCCAGGGTTGCCCCCACTGCTCTGGGCATGTGTGTTCTTTACCCCCTGGTGTGTCTGTTTACTACTGCTCAGATATCACAGCTCAGAGGTTGAATTCCTCTGTGTGCAAGCACAGTGGCCAATGAATCACTTCACTTATAGGGGGGAAGCCATAGGCATGTGGTTACGAACTAGCCTAGTGATCAGAAGTTCCCTTTATTGCAAGCTATTTCATGCTGTTTTGTCTCTTACCTGGTTAGATTGGTTTCATTTTGATCTCATGATGCCTCCGTATATATAAATATTTTTAGAAACATGGATCTGTTGGTGTGCCAAAGTGATTGCGCACAGGTGGACAGGTAGATCAGTTTGTTACCTCTGTTTCCCTCTTTATACTTGTCCTCAGCTTATGACAAAAACACTTTTGCCTTAATAACAGAGCACTGTTGAAATATTGAATCTGATTTTTCCATCACTTGGATCAGTTTTCCATAACAGGAGCTGTAATAAATTATAAACTAATCTTTTATAAATTGTATAAATCTTTTATAGAATTATATAAATGTGCTCGTTATATGTTATTGTATGTATCGGAGCAGCTGATCTATAAGACTTTGTGTAGCCGACAAAAAATTATTGATATGCTGCTAGTTTTTTATAAGAAGACGTTTTCGATCATAAAGTGAAGTCATTCCGTGACCACTGTGCTTGCACACAGAAAAGTCTGACCTTTGTATTTATAATAATTTATTTTATCTAACCTATATATTGTTTTATTATTATCATTAATATTTTTTATGGAAAAGTCATCAGGGCTGTAATACAAGTGATATCTGTCAAATGTTCGCAACAATAAATATGACCACATTCATTTATTAATTAGCCATTTTAAAAACTGCAGTAGCTGTGGTTTAAGAGCAATAAAAAACTCGCAGAGAACTCCAGCATGGTAATGTTACACTATCCTGTCACTGTTTTCTATAATTTGTCTAAAGTTATTGCCCATCTGTGGACTTTACACGTCTGTGTGTTCAGCCTCTGCTGTGTATTATTAAAATGAATTGCTTTTATATAATTATGAAATTCAATGCTGATTCCACAGTAGTCAATTTTGGCTCAACCTTGAGAAGCTTTCAGTAAGTCTCTGTTGCTAAGTTATTCAAAACATCAGTGGTGTGATGGAAGTGTGCTTTAAGACAAGTTGTGTCCTGTGTATACATGCAGGGTGTATTATCAGTTAACAACAAGCATTTAGGACATAAAACATATCTGAATTAGAAGCAGAATATGAATGTAAATTATTATTATAGCAGCGCTCGGTGTAATGGTATTGCATATATGCATATGTAGGAATGCTTTTTAAATTTGCCATTAACGTTTAAAAACTACACACGTGTTTTGCTTCATCTGTCAGTTTTCACCTACTACATGTCTTTGTGCAGTAATAAATTCCCAAGAATTCCCCAACTCAGCTACAATTAAACAGTCCCACTCGCAACCTGAAACATAAAACGTCAGTTTCTAACTCCAACGCACAATATAAGCATGGATTCCTATTCACTTGCGTTGTGAGAACGATGGCTTCATAGCATACCAGAGCTGGCCTTTGCTCAGTCAACCGTCATCTGAATTACACAGCAGTGATACTAAGCAGATCGTAGTATCACTGTCCTATCGTCTATTTGAGGATTAATAGCACTACAAAATTCTATGTTGTGCATTCCCCAACACGTAGTCATTGTAGAGCGTCCGTGTTTTCCCGTAGTGTCATACAGTTTCCAGTTTAAGTAGAATGAGTCATAGGGATTAGAGGAATGTAAAAACTCTCACTCTAAGACATGCTTGTTAGGGCTAGATGGTAAGATGGCTCTCCAGGCTTAATGGGAACCAGCTCACATGCATGAGTTGGCGTGTGTGTGTGTTTTTTTCTTCATGCTTGGGTTGTGTTATAATCCTTTTTAGGTATTTAGAGTCCATTGTCTTTTCTTTCTATCTTACACTAAAGTTTCATTAGAGTCACATGTGATGGTGTGCGTTGTGACCCATATTACAGTACAGCTGAGTGAGCATGAATGCAAAAGAGCTAAAGCAGCAGCATTCTGTAAAGGGTCAGGTTTGGAAAGAATTTAGTGGGATAATCGTCAGGTTTTGATTTAAAACATAAAAATGTGGATCATGTCAAGCTCAGATAGAATGTTCTTGGAAATTGTAATATTTTTGTAGTAAATTAAGGCAATTCACTATTCTTTTTAGTGAAACAATTTGAGCAGCTGTTCTATCTTTTTCTGTCCCCAAGCAAACCCATCCTTTATCAGTGAAGATGGGAGTGAAGACGTTTACCCACAATTCACCCAGTCACAGCCAAGAGTTGTTGGACAAGCTCAATGCACTGCGCAGTGAGGGCCACTTCTGCGACGTTACCATCCGTGTGCAAGGCCAGCTTTTCTCTGCCCACAAGGTGGTGCTGGCTTGCTGCAGCGACTTCCTCAAAGCTAAGCTCTCCGGGAAGCCAAGCGAGGATGACACCGCCGCAGATGACAATAAGGCAGTTCTGGACCTCCACCATGTTACCGTAGCAGGCTTCGCTCCACTGCTAGAATACGCCTACACATCCACACTGTCTATCAGCACAGAGAACATCATCGATGTCCTGGCTGCTGCCAGCTACATGCAGATGTTTGCGGTGGCCAACACCTGCTCGGAATTTATGAAGTCCAGCATCTTGTGGAACTCGTCTTCAGCGTCCAGCAACACCGGCACTCTTCACCGGCCACAGGAAGCTCCAGAAGGTGCCACAACTTGCACTCTGACTCCACTGGATGCCCTATCACCCTCACCCGTGTCGTCAGAATGCAGCGCACCTGAGCGGCCTGTCCCTGTGTGCCGTGAGTCCCGCCGCAAACGTAAAGGCTTCGCCAGCCCCCAACCAACCTCCTCTTCCTCACCCCAAGTCCCAAATCCCTCACCTTCATCATCCTCCTTTCCTGAAAGCTCTGCCCAGACCCTGGAACCATCCCTTGCTTTTTCTTGGACTTATCCGTTTGGCGTAGACCGTCGCTTCACTTCAGAAAAGGCCAAACTCCCTGAGGGGTTGTTGGAGTCTAGTGGAGCATCCGGCCAAGATGGAGGCAGTCGGGCACTGGTGGAGTACTTGTCCTGTGAGGGTCCTCGGGCTCTGAGTGTGGGTGGAACGGCTGTGGTAGAGGAGGAAGAGGAGGATGTGCAAGTCAAGGTGGAAAGGTTAAGCGATGAAGAGGCACACGAGGAAGCATCACAGCCAGTCAGCGCCTCGCACAGCTCACTGACCGACCAGCAAACTGTGCCTGGCAGTGAGCACACCCAGGAGGATCTGCTCATCAGCCCTCAGTCTTCATCCATAGGTAGGGTACATTTGGTGGCCCAACCCATTATTTTACCATGCTTGCACAGCTACTTGTATTTTCAGAATTGACCTACATAATACATACTGTAGATATTTGTTTTAAAAAAAAATCATATTAAAAAATAATAATTTTGGTGTTGTAATTGACTAATCCAACCGTTGTTGCTTGTTTCCATCATTTCATAATTAAAACTCATGTTGACTTTAAAATCATAATAAGATTTTTTAAATTACAAACATGGTCCATTCTAATGACTAATAAATGCAGCCTAATTAATGCCAGAAGGATTTGTTGGCAGCAGAGAACTAGATGAATGCAGCCAAAATTAAAACCAGCAGTGAAGAAAAGATGTTTACATGAAGTCAGTGTCTTTGGCTTCATTTTATCATAGATAGGGCTGCAACAATACCTGCATCGCCCCACACCATGGTATTACGAGGTACGAGGTTTAGCCAGTCGCCGCCATTACTGGCTTTGTTTTACATGGAACATTTTGCAACTGTTCTCACATCATAAGAACCTTCAGGTCAGTGACCAATCAAAGGAATCGAGAGGACTGGCCGAGAGGAGAAGTGGTTTGTGAGTCTGGTGTTACAAAAACTTGTGGAACTTGTGGGTATAGGAAAAAGTGTTCCGTGTATAACAACCCTGTCTATTGTAACAGCCAGAAGGTTTCCTCTACTGTGCATAGCCAGAACACCTGCAGTGAGTGGAAGAATGCAGATTTTTATTGTGTGACTGAATGACCACTGGATTTGTTTCTTTATTTTATTTTCCTGTTTGCAATGCAACCACAGTACTTTAAGGTCCATGACATGTAGGATGAGAACGAGGTAAATCTTGACACTTGGATACCAACATTCGAGTCTTACCCCATCCTCACCCCGCCAGCATCTACTGCTGTCTCGGTTGGAGAGTGTGTTAAGTTTACAACTAACTCCAAGAGTTACACCATACCCATGTTTATTAATTATAATGTGTTAAATCTGTGTAATAACTGTTTCTTTAGTTTTAAGTTATCCAACCAAATACTTTATTTGGTGAAAACTAGGGGTGCTGAAAGAAATTGATTCTTTAAAGGATCATGATTCCTAGTCCTAGTGATTCAGAATTGATTCAGAATGCCCAAAAATTGATTTTAAAATGTGTTTAAGTTTTATTTTTTCCGCTCCTACTCCCGAGTGAACTGCATATCGCATCACGTGTCCACTCAGCCACCGCAGAAGAGGGCTGTCTAGGCCACAGTACAGAAAGCTAGTTAGCCAGCTTCCCTGCTATCGGACTCCAGTCCGACAAAATTATACAAAATGCACTATGACTTTAAAGTCTTTTTTCTTTTTTTCTTTTTTTTTCAGTTAAAGGTTAATGAACTGTGGTAGATTGAAGTCTTTGTTTACTTTTGTATTAATATATTTTGAACTATTTGTTTATTGATAGATTTTTTTCTGTATTTAAGAAAAGCCAGACAGCTAAGCTAACCTAATACTGGTCATTTAAGTTAGAGAATTTTATGCACAATCTGATTTTTGGTATGAATTTAAAAGGATGCAGAAAAAGATTTGATACAGTACGGAACCTAAAAGTATTCTTTTAAATAAATGTTCTACAAACCGGATTCCAAAAAAGTTGGGACACTAAACAAATTGTGAATAAAAACTGAATGCAATGATGTGGAGAT
>JAOVVF010000030.1:8162305-8181068 GCA_028565595.1 Duopalatinus emarginatus | reverse complement strand
TCTCCACATCATTGCATTCAGTTTTTATTCACAATTTGTTTAGTGTCCCAACTTTTTTGGAATCCGGTTTGTATTTTTCACATTGTATTTTCATCTTGTAAACCACATAATTTAAACTAAATTTATAAACCATGAGAATAAAAAATCGTTTCTGAATCAAAAACCGATTTCCAAAAATCGGGAATTGAACCGAATCGCCAGGCACTGAGAGATTCACACCCCCTAGTGAAAACCATATGCATGTTTGGTTGTGGTATTACCGCAAACCGCAAGACGACTTTCAAAGACTCTCAGAAGAAGGATCTTTTGGGGGAAATTTCTATACTGCTGCAGCCCCAAACATTAAGCAGCACTAGTGTTAGAACTTGGGTGGAAAATCACAAAAATAACTTGGTTGAACTGAGATTGGTTAGGTAATTTTTGTCTTAAGCCAATCTATGAAATGGAGCTCCTTAGTACAAACGTCTGATTTTGATGATAAATTGATATCAGCCAACTCTAAATGGAAAATTTAATTATGTTGATGTTACCAGTGTGTAACCCAGAAGAGCACCACAGAGCACCAAAACATTGGCAAATAAGTTACGACAGTCCAGCTTTTCAATTGGACAAGCTCCCAAAATCACTCTCCCAGGGTTGGTGCCTTTTTAAATTGTCCACAGTTATATAAGCAACAGATGCAATGTACCGTGTCTGTGGGGTTCAGTCATAATAATGTGAAGGACTAATTGTGTCTGTAGTGTTAGGCATGGTTGACCATAGACAATCCAAATTATAGAAGCAGTATGCCTTTTTTTTTACGTTTTCCATTAAGTTCGACTGAACTATGTTACTTACATGCTCTCCAAACATCATGGAACGCCCCGCCGTACATTTACTCCATGCATAATACTGCATGACATTGTCAGCTGTTAGTAATGTTTAGTATGACATTTTTGAAAACTTTAGTAAGGCATTGAATTACACATACCTAACCACAAACTCTAATTATATAAACGTTTCACATGATTTGACTGCATTTTATTTGTTTGTTTGCTTTATTTGTTACGTTTACGCTTATTTAGTGTGTAAAAAAAATTAAAACAAATGGCTATATCCTTTATAGGCTCCATGGATGAGGGAGTGACAGAGGGCCTTCAGTCCATCCACGGCACCCCAAATACCACTGGTCACATGGAGGAGGACGAAAGGTACAGCTGCTTTGCGAAATCGTAGTTTTCACAATGTTTTCAAAAAGTATCCGTTTACAATGTCTCGCTTTTAGAATATTATTTCAAAAGGCTTTAGAGGAGAGCTATAATTTTTCAAGCGTAGGTCTGCATCTTATACTTGTTTATAAGTTGAGGTGGCTCAAATGGTGTTGTCGTGGCTATTAGACTTTGGCACGATTTGTTGCCAAAGGACCAGAAGCTAGTTGGCTAGCTGTCTGGAAAGTTCTTGGCGCTTGAATTTTGTAGAAACATGGGGAGAAAGTGAAGTGTCGTGATGCAAAACAAAAGGGAGAAGAAAAGAAGCACAGCTGTACATCTCTGAAAATGGCCTTTTCATTTTTATAGGATAACTCGATATGCCTGAGTACACTTGTGATATGTTTGCCTGGAACCTCTCTGGGCTGGACTTTGTGGAACTTTGGAAGCAGACAGTGTTGGTATGAAAACACTGTCAGGTGGCCAATTCAGACTATTTGCCCTGAACCCTATTAATAGCAGCTGTATTATATTTACAGCATTTTTGGCAGATGCCCTTATCCAGAGCGACTTACATTTATCTGATTAATATATTTGAGCAGTTGAAGGCTTTGTTGCACTAGCAGCTTTTTGGTGCTTGGGTTTTAAATTGTGACCTTCTGATCAGTAGTTTAGCTACTTTAGCTAATTTAAGTATTTTTATTTTTTTTTAATTTTTTAACAGTATTTATCCTGAATGTTACTGCATTTTAAATATAGACTTGACTACACTCACGCTCTCTCTCTCTCTCTCTCTCTTTCTCTCTCTCTCTCCTCTTTTAATGTGTATGTACTTTAGGCTGGAAAATGTTCAGTACCCTTACCACCTGTACATCAGCCCTTCTACCCGTCCGGGACTCAACGGACCTGAGCGGCCGTTCCAGTGCCCCACATGTGGAGTCCGCTTTACTCGAATCCAGAACCTTAAGCAGCACATGCTCATCCACTCCGGTGAGACAAAGAGCTCTTACATTACTTCCAGAATTAGTTTGGATTTGTTTTTAACATCATCCATAAGTAACAAAAATGAAGAACATTTAATATGTGCTCTCCTTTGCTCGCTTTCATTGCCAATGTTCTGATTTTGTTTAGAGGAGAGCTGTTTCTGTCTATGCATGCATAATGTGGATAAGTGCTTGCTTTTGACTGCTGACTCGTTTGCTTGGCAGGCATTAAGCCGTTCCAGTGCGACCGCTGTGGGAAAAAGTTCACACGGGCCTACTCCCTAAAGATGCACCGTCTGAAGCATGAAGGTAAACGCTGTTTCCGGTGCCAGATCTGTAGCGCCACATTCACATCCTTCGGTGAATATAAGCACCACATGAGGGTGTCCCGCCACATCATCCGCAAGCCTCGGATTTACGAGTGCAAAACGTGCGGCGCCATGTTTACCAACTCCGGCAATTTAATCGTACACCTGAGGAGTCTGAACCATGAGGCATCAGAGCTAGCAAACTACTTCCAGACCAGGTGAGGAGGAGCTGAACGTAATTAGAAATGTCTGTGCGAACAGAAACACCAATACAGGCATAGCTAGGCATGAGGGTTTAAAATGGCAATGATTACGGCGCGACATGTCATTAGTCTCTAAGAAGTGCATGTATATACACAGATGAAGCAATTCATCTCGACCAATTCCATGAGCCATTTATAAAGCCCCGGTTTTAAAAACGGAAATGCGGTTTGTTTGTTCTACTTCACTTTGTAGGATTTTTGCTGGTTCATCAAATATCTTTTTAACCAGTCTACCACCTCTCACTTCTTTTGATGAGGATAATCGTGTCTCATAGGTTATATGATTGCGCTCTTACTCTGACACGGTACACGTTTTTGCATTTCATTGTTTTGCTCTCAAAATTATTCAATATTTGCTAGATTATATCATTGATTGCTCTTTTATTTTGCGCATCTCAAGACATAAGAGCGCATGGACTCTTCAGGTGTAGTTGTCCTCTTAAGTTTCCAAGATCCAATTCTGTATTTATACCGCTGATATAATGAAATAGTTATGGGTCGTATTTCAAGATGGTGGTTGTGACAGGCCCTTAAATATAGGCTTTATTAGGAATGGACTCCCAGTAAAGGGCAGCATTAGAGTCGGCAGAGAAACAGTACCATATTTGAAGGACTTTGAGGACTTGGTTACATACAAGGGTGTGAAAGAGAGAATATGCATGGACAGCTATTGTAAACCAATTCCTAAGAGCTTAGTGGTAGCCTAAAAAAAAAGACCACTCATTAGAACCAGTATATATTAATCCTGAACTAGCATCCTCATTAGATTCCTGGAAATGTTGAGTCTTCAGTTCGTAAACCACAAACATTCACTATTTCGTCACCCATTCCTCTCTCTCCATCATTCTCTCCCTGTCCAATCTGTGTGTATCCAGCACAAATAAACAGTGTATGAGCTGAACAAGCCTGCAGGAATGAGGCAATAATTTGGCACTTTCTCAAGATATGGGAAAAGGCATCCAAAGAGAGAGAGCAATTGCTGGCAGAGTGTGTGGAGATGCAGGTTTCTCTGTAGCAATAACAAGGACCAGCAACTGTCTACCTTGTATTAACCTACTGACCAAATGGCGATGGACGAGAAAGACCAGGAGATTTGTACCCTTAAATGTGAATTGGATTTGTTAGAACCTACCCAGATGTTGTAGTTGATATGTAGACTATTCATAGTCCATGCGTAAAACGTTCATAGAAATCATTATCGAATAATTTTAAACAGTAAATAATTAGGATATTAGATAGGAGATGTTTTGAATTAGGGGTACAAATCTCTCAGTAACTGGCGATTCGATTTAATTCCGATTTTGGGGGTCACGATTCAATTCAGAATTGATTTTCGATTCAGGAACGATTTTCTATTTAAATGGTTTATACATTTTGTTTAAATTATGTGAAAAGACAATGTAAACAAATAGAACAAACGATGCTTTTAAGTTTCTTACTGTATCAAATCTTTTTAAATCATTTTATATTTAACAAAATGATATTGTTTATATAACAAAAATAGGATTGTGTATAAAATTCTGTAACTTAAATGACCAGTATTAGGTTAGCTTAGCTGCCTGGCATTTTCTTAAATAAAACAAAAATCTATAAATAAAAAAATAACTCAAATATATTAATACAAAAGTAAACATAGACTTCAGTCTACCACAGTGCATTAACCTTTAAGTCATAGTGCATTCCTGCATTTATATTTTGTATAATTGCCATGCTAGAGGACTCCATTCAGACAAAAGGATCTGGCTAACTAGCTTGCTGTACGGTGGCCTAGACAGCCCTTTTTTGTGGTGGCCGAGTGGACATGTAATGCGATAATAAAACTTAAATGCGTTTTAAAATTGATTTTGGAGTGATTTAAATCGATTCAGAATTGCCAAGGCTAGGAATAATGATCCTTTAAAGAATCATTTTTTTTCAGCACCCGTGTTACCACATACCACCCCAGATTAAAATTAATTTTTACCACGCGCACTCAGTGGAAATCATGAAAGAACTGTTTCTGGTGATGTGGTGTAGGGTATTAGGCTGAACATATAGAATAAAGTGTCCTGAAAAAAACAACCATTGAGGTGCCTCTGTTTCTCTTTGTTTCATGGATACCCAGACATGAGCACCAAAATAAATATTCCTTTTCAAAAAATATCCTTTCAAACACAGTCTGTGCGAAAAATCCAAATTCGGTAATTCCCTCAAGTGTTTTTTTTATGTAGAACTGCAATAGTGTGGCCCCAGTTAACGGTACTTTCATCCCTTGATGAGCCTCATTTTTATTTTAATGTGCCACTAATACGATTTATGGTGCCTTACTGTAAAACAGTAAGCAATACACAGAATTGTTTTTAACCTGTCTTTGTTAAATAACATGCAGCAATTTCTTTTATTGTTTATTATCACATCATTGTTTTATTCTTGTATTCGATTAGTCAGGTGATTATTCAAATTTAAGCAAACATTTTATATTAATATGCGTGTTTTAATGCGTTATTGAAGTTATTGAAGTAAAAATACATTCACAGGACATGTACAGTGAATGCTCCATAAAAGCTGAATAAGAAATGGATTAAACAATGTGTTGTTATTTAGCAACACATCTTTTAATCAATTTATTACTGAATGGTGTACAACGTGTTATCATTGGTATGGTGATAAGGAGACGTTTATTTAGGATTTTGAAAGTGTTTTTCTGCTGAGAATAAAATAACCCTTCAGGTTTCTTATTATAAGTGATTGAATGACTGCTGACTTCTGCTGTAACATAAGGGACATAAGTGAACCTGTCTCATGGATGTTCTATAACATTAAACAGATCTGTTAACAGATAAAAGCGTAAATGTATAATATGTTGGCAAGTCTTTGGGTTTTAAGATGACGTAGCTGAGCAGTTCATCTCGTATCAAAATATCACCATTTCAAACTGGGTGTGGATTTGACTTGTCAGGACATGGAACATCCATTTCAGTTGCTGTCTTGCCTTATGCCTAACATGCATTGTCACTTTATATGTCCATTTAAAGTTAAACTTCAATTACTTCATTTCTGTGTTCTGCAATTGTCCGTCCTACAGTCTGCTCTAAATGTATTAAAACTGCAATGCCAAATTTAATATGTTTGCTTTACAGTGAAGACATTTGAGTTTATAATTAAACAATGAATACAGATGACAGTTGAGAACTTTAATTTCCTGATCTGTATGTGTTCAAAACCTATAGCACCTTTTGCAGCAGACCATGCATTTTTAAGGTGCAGAGTTTTGCAAGTTTAAAAAAAAAAACCATTTATGATTTCAAGGTTGAAAATATAATTAAAAACTGAATATACTTCCTGGGAAAATACTCTATCTTCAACATAATTTGTCATCTACATAGTCACTGATGTAAACCAAATAGCTTTAAATATTTGAAATGTTGTAATTGAGTCATCATGGTTGTAGAGTGAACTGGAGGTAGATTAAGTAACATGACAGTGAAATGACAAGGGAGTGATTTTAACTGCTCTCATCATTGTATGTTGTGGTATGGCAACAGTGAATTATGATCCTTTCAACCCTGACTGTTGTTTTTGGGTTGTTGTTTACAGCTATCTCAATGTTTCTGTCATCAGTCATTCTGTTATTTTCATCGGATGGCCTGTTCACTGTCTGGCTATTAGTACACCATTGGTGTCTTTCTTTTTTCATGGCAGTCCAGATTGTTGTACTGGGTATGCCTAATGCTTGTGCAATGGCTCTGATCAAGTTTCCCTCTTTTCTCACTCTTCTCTCACAGACAGCTCTCTGGTCTTATGTTGGTTTATACTTAAACAAGTGGAACATGGTTCAGGCCAAGAGTAAACATTCAGGGATATTAATTGTTTAAAGAGTTAATATAACAGGTCACACCTAGGCAGCAAGCAACATTTGTCAGACACATGTTTCAATATTTTTAATCACTTGGAAAAATTGGTGGGTTCCACTAAACAGTGCCATTTTTTAAGTATTCAAGTTACATTCAAAAGCCACGAATCATCTGATTTGGGTGACAGATTTTCTGCACTTTTTTCTTACCTCTAAAAGCAACTGATATCTGATTAAGATATTGGTCTTTAACTTGTCTGCTAGTATTTCCAGGGTTCCCGTGGGTCCTTAAAAGTCTTAAAATGTTAAATTAAAATCCGGGTAATTATGGTCTTAAATTGCCTTAAATTTACCTTTAATGTGCTGCTGGCATTAAATTTTCAGACAGTGCGTCTAATGGCGATGGGAAATCACAGTGGCCCACCTTAGAACACCTAATGGTATTTATTTGTTTGATTTACTGTTTCATTTACAAGAACAATGTAAATGAGAGACTCCACAATTAATAGCCGTTTTACAGTACATCAGTGACAGGCTGCTGACGTCCAGCAGTCCGATAAATGGGAAAGTGCAACTTTAACGGCAAGTGGATGAAAGAGGATGTGTTAAGGAGGTGGTTGGCACCTGCTGAAAATGGTGTAACTGTTTAATCAGTGTAATTGTTGGTAGTTGCAGTTAATTTTGTTTAAATATGCCGTTTTTTGATTTTATGGGTTGTTGTTCGGACGGTCTAGCTAACAGCTGTTAATGTTGTAGCAACAGTAAACATTCAGGTAAGGGCTAATCAGCTGTAAATAAAGAAGCATGAATCAAGCTATGTTGTAAATACAGATTAGATAGGTTGTATTTTAGCACAGAATACATGATTTTACCAGTTAGTAAACCAATAGAAAATAATAACACACACATACTCATGTGTGTATGTATATATAAGCAAAAAATAATTAAAATAACAAATGATAACAAAAGAATAATTGCCATTATCACAATTAAATTGTCATGGTTTTGCTGGATGTTTTTTATCTCTCTCCGCTATATAAGCACAACCATTAATATTATTATTTTTATTATTATTATTAATATTGTCATCATCATCATTACACTAATGGAACGATCCGTTATCCTAATGTGGATTACCTGGCACATTGAATTAAAAAGGTACAAAAGAGCTGAATTTAAAATGATGATCTTTACAATGGAAACTGCTTATTATTTTATTATTCTTTATGGTTCCTGTTTGAAATTCACGTTTTACAACTTATGTATGTTATGTTGTTTTGTTCTGTATCACAATGGAACAATGGAACAATATTGAAAAGATTATTGATAAGAAATGGGAAACGATTATTTTCTCCCAAAGAAATTATGACATTTTTGGGTCTTAATTATATTTATTGGGTTCTTTAAAAGGTCTTAAAAAGCATTAAATTTTACTTTAAAAATGGTGCAAGAACCCTGAGTTTACAATTTGAATCTGATGACTGATCTAGAGAGCATCATTTTCAGTATGTAGCCAAAAATGGCACATGACTGAACTTAACCTTCTGTCTTTTGTTTCCACAGTGAGTTCCTCCTCCCAGACTACTTGAGCCACATGCAGGAGGAAGAGGAGGAGAACCTGGCCCATTTTGAGATGACCGAGCAAGCCTTTGATGTCACCCCCACTTCCTCCTCCTCTTCTTCAGTACAAACACCCGTCATCTCCCAGGTTTCCTCAACCATGAACTACGACTCCAGACCCTCTGCCTCCATGGCCCAGAATTCACCAGACCCTAGAGCAGGCCATGGGAGTGAAGAGGGAACAGCAGGGGACGAGGCGAAAAATGCCATAGCTGTCACCTCTTTACCAGAGCCGGAGAAGGAGGAAAGGGAAAAAGAGGACGAAGGACCGAACCAAAAGAAAGCACTTGTGTCGATTACAATCGAATGAGAAGCATTCCATTTAATTCTTTTGGAATTTATGTACGTGTTTTTCTGATCTTCTGGCCTGAATCAGTATAATGCAAAAGAAAAAAAAAAGTGAACACTGGAGAATGCAAGTTGGAATACTTATTATAGTTGACTTTTTAAAGCTTCATATGTAGTCGTGAACAGTTCTTTATAGGAATGTTAGTCTTTTCATTTGCTTTGTATAGAAACATAAAGTTATATGTTGTGAAAAGTTGTTTATTCTGAAATTCAGACATTGTAAACTTGAAATGTTTAAACATTGTTTTTAAATGTCCTGTAATCGATTTTTTTCCCTAAATCTTTATCAGCTAAATGATGACCCTCTATGAGGCCATATGTCAAAGGATTATGTGTATGAGTTAAAGCTGTGAGATGATTACACCTTCGCCTTATTCAGTCAGGATGGATCATGCTGAACAGTGAGTGTAAAAGTTGTTCCTGTAGATTTTTTTTTCCTTTCCTTTTTTCCCCCCTTTCTCGTCACCCCCTTGTCCCCTCAAAGCAATTTGTTTAGTCTCATAAAGCAGAGCGCCTTAACTGTAGCACACTGCTCTTTCTGGCCTGCAACCTAAACTGAGGCTAACAAGCTGAAATGTGAAAGACTATGCTACTACTTCATCTTCGTTCTTCTGCAGCAGAAGTCCAGTATGATGTTCCGTGTAGCCTGATTAGCTAAAATAAGCTTAGACTTTATTCAAGGGATGTTTCAATTTGTTGTGTCTCTTTTACCAAAGTTGTCACTTATCTGAATTTGTTGTGATGTTAATTGGAGTTTTTTGAGTGTTGAATTGATTTTGAGGTAAGGAAGCGGGAAGTTAACAATCACCTACCAACAACCCCCTCCCACAACCCTCTGATTTATCTTCTTCTGTACATCACGCTGCTAGATTTTGACAGCTGTGCCTCACACCTAGATCCATGTATTCTGTTAATACATGCAAGAAGCTAAAAACAATAGAGGAAAGGAAACAATTGGTAACCTTTCCTCTTTCTTTGTCCATAACACCATTACATAAGCATAGATATATATATATATATATATATATATATATATATATATACTTTTCCAGTAAATCTGTGAAATATTACATGACAAAATTGTGAAATCTGTATGTAGCAATTGCTCAGTTTGGTCATTAGCAAATGCATACAGTTTTTTTTGTGTGTGTTTGTATCGTTTTTTTCTTCTTATATTTGACATTGCACAAGGCAATCATTTGGCCAAAAGCTGCTCCATTCCAATGTGATGTTCTCAATAAACCAACTGTTTGGTATGCATTGTGCAATTGTGCAATATGCAGCTTTTCAATGACACCCAGGTTTCCAAATATAGCTAAAGAATGTGATTGTTATTATTATTGTGGGTTTTTTTTTTTTTTTTTGGGCAAGGCCAATAAACACTTGATAAACTCAATGACGGGCAGATAACTAGCGGGAGAATTGGATTTAGCACATACTCAAGAAGTTACATTTCTTTTGAAGGACTTGAAGCCCTTGAACACCAGGTCCACTTCATTTCTAGAGTACAGTAAAAAAAAAAAGAGCATCACTATATAGGATGTAATGTCTGATGATGATAAACTCATGTTATCTTTTGAGTCAGTGTACTGGCAAAGCTTGCTTTCTCTATCTCACCAGGGCTTTTGTGGTAGATTGAAACACCAGTGTCTTTAGTCCGAGTGTTCATAGTGACGCATTTTCCACAACACAGTATTGCCTTCTGTATCCGCTTTCTTTCTGTGGTATCTGCATGTTGTCCCGGTCTAAACAAAAATAAGAGCAAAATGAATATAGCATGGGTTTATTTTATTTGTTGGATGTTTTGGATGTGTGTGGAATTACAGTTTTTATGTACAATATTCAAACTTCTGTGTCTGAAATGTTTCAACAGAGAGAAAACTTGGTGTTTTGATGGTCATGATACTCTTTCTGATCCTGCATTATAATACAAGTCACCTTAAAGTGAAATTTTGTACATTTCTTATAGCAATGTGAGTATGAATTGTTATTTGACTTGAGCCTTGTAGTGTCTGCTTTTGTGACAATGTCTTAATGGTATTTACTCAAATCTTTGTTTTGTTTTGTTTTTGTTTTGGGTTTTTTTTCGTATCTTGTGCCTTGGATATTAAATCTGTAGTATATTTTAATGGCTAAAACATACATTAATATGAATTCATACCATTTTGTAGACAGAATGCTGGTAGACTTATGATGTAGCTAGTGATGGAAAATATTTTTTGAAGTGCTATACTATTGGTTTAATATGTGTGCTTGTGTTTATTTTGATAATGAGAAATGTACTTTTATTGTTTTGTACCTTTTTGGTGGTCCTTATGCCAAGACAGATTTGCTGAATGATGTTTTGTACAGTCAAAAAGTTGCAACTGAAATTAAATGGTTACAACCAAGCACTCAAAAATATGGCTTTGTCTCTTGTAGGTAAATGCTGATTTTATATACCCTGAAGTGCAAGAAAAACGGTATGGATGAGTCCATGCAAAGTACCTAGGCTGGTGGTGGCTCCATAATGGTTTGGGGTTTGTTTAGCTAGCATTCCATGCGACCCCTGGTATGTCTACAAACATCTCTGACTGGTAAACGCTATGTGAGCGTCTCCTTTCTAATGAGTTACACCTGTTCATGTCCTGCATTCATACTGATAGGTTTGGCCTCTTCCAACAGGTCAATGGTTGGTTGACAGGTCAATGACATTCCTACCCAAGTCACCAGATCTCAACATTATTAAATATATCTAGGATGCCAAGCATTGTGCTGTGGAACACAGAAGTCCTACACCTACAACAGAATACAACACATGGTGGATCGTTCTGCAGGAAGTCTGGTGTTTGTTTCCACAAGCTCCTGGAGTTCATGCCCTGTGAGGGACCTACCAAATATTGAAATATGCACCAGTTTGTCCGGCACTTCAGTGTTCAGGAAGTAGTGCAAATCAGTTGTACTTAACATTGGATATGAAGTGAGCTACTAATGTAATAAAAGTATTATAGTCTGTGATTTTGTGGTAGGTTAGTTAAGATGTCTCATATTTTTGTTTTTGTGAGGTGCCATTGGCAGAGCAGCCTAAAATCACAGAAAAAACATACTAAAACTTTGACCTCACCTTTAGGTTACAAGCTTATAACCTGAAATACCGTGCCACCATCTAATAACCTTCAACGTTCAGACGACAGATGTAGAGGCTCAACAAACTGAGAAAGACCCAAGATGAAAAACTTGACTGCACACTGTCCAGCTGCACAAACAGATGATGAGAGGAAAAAACTCTTAAGCTCTAACTTTGCCTTGGCCTTCCAGATAAGGTTTAAATGACACAGTGCGTTGGTCGTGGACTCCAAGCACCTGCTTATAATTTTGTGTCCTTTCATTTCTGTGACCTACGTCAGCTCAGAGAGTGAAAAGGAATAAGGGGATGAGTTTGGTGGACTTGGAAATTGGGTGTGCTCCAAAAAACAGGTCAGAATCTGATGATGTGTCAGTATATATTTGAGAATTAAATAAATAGAAGTCGTCACAGATACACTTAACACTGGTTTCTTAAGAAATGAGCTAAAAAGGAACATTAACTTTGCAACATATCATTGCAGCTACATGGCTTGTACTTGATTTCTATATTTCTGTTTCTGCCAAAAAGTACCCACACCTGCTTTGTGTACTCTATCAGTTATATAACTCTGGCTGACCAAGACTAAGGCACCAGGGTGGTGATGGATGGTAGACTTTCCAGAATGTTGTACTTAGACAGCCACGAAAGATCCATACATGTAATGCTTGGCAGTCAGTCCTGAGATAATTCAACTTGGCTGAGTTTGTCTAAAACTTGTCAGAAGAGCATAAAATCCATTTCTGCCTAAATGACTACTAGATCATGTTTTTACTAGATTATTTAAATGCTCAGGATTATATATAGTTTGCACATCCTCCTTGTATCTGTGAGTTTCCTCTCACAGTTCAAAGGCACACAGCTGGGCAAATTGGAGATGACAGATTGCCCCAAGTTTCCCATTACCTTAGTGAAGACCAGAAAGAGGGCAGCCGTGGCTTTGTGGTTAGGAAGCTAGTCTTGTGAAAAGGAGGTCCTGGGTTTGATCCCTGCAATGGACAAAGCATTGTTGAGGTGCCCTTGAGCAAGGCACCTAACCCCCCAACTGCTACCCGGGCACTGTGGTTTGGTGCTGCTTCCTGCTCCGCAAATTTGTTCGATGCCCCATTAGTGTGTGTTTCACTCCACGGAAGGGTTAAATGCAAAAGTCACATTCCAATGTGTGGAAGCACAGTAGGTAAATAGTTCACTTTCACAAAGCCAATCAGCACCAATGCACAAACATTTTACATTTACAGTTATGGCATTTGGTAGACACTCTTATCCAGAGTGACTTACAAGGTTAGCAGTATTACAGGTAGGTCAACATAGTGTTTGGAGTCTTGGCCAAGGACCCTTATTGGTGTAGCAAAGACTGGTTGCCCAGACTGGGAATCAAACCCAGGTCTTTCACATGGGAGCCAATGATGTTACCACACCAAACACTGTTAATAGCTAGTACAGCAATTTAAAAAGTCCTGAAGGAAAAAAAAACAGAAATCACTTCTGTAGTAAACGTCAAACTTTGAACAGATCAGCCGAGGAAAATAGCTGATCAGCTGTTGACTGAAACATGGAGACATCTATAAAGAAAAAGCCCAAAACAGCAGTCAGTGACATCACCAACAACTTCCAGAGGGCATTGGAGAAGGTATCACAGTCCACAATTCAAAAAAGACTTTTAGACCAGACTGTGAACATCTCAGACAATAACAATCAGAAATCCAAACTGGAATTTACAAAGAAATTCAGATGAGTTCCAGAGAAGTTTTGTAACCAAGACAAGCATCTACCAAAGTAAATAAGTGGTCAAAGTGTGGAGGAAAAAAAGGATCTGCTCATAATACGAAACATCTGAGCTTAACCATCAAGGAATGGTGATAATGTCATGACAGGAGTTGGAATGGGAATCAGGAATAGGCTCAATATTTAATGATGATGTGATTCATGATGGTAGCAGGAGCTTCATTATGCAGCAAGACGATGACCCTTCAACACAACAACAGAATTCATCAAAGTGGAAAGTTTAGACTGGCCACCAGACTTTAATCCAATTTAGCATGCATTTAACTTCCTTAAGAACCACCCTCCAGAAAACAGAGCAGCTGAAACAAGCTCAGTACAAAGCCTAGAAAAGACGAATGCTACGTTTTGCTCACCTAAAAATTGGGCGGTGCTTCACCAAACATGCTATATTGTTTAACACATGAAATTATGATCTAAATATATATTATATTTATATATTTAATCTGAACCCTACAATGTCTTCAGTGTATAGCAAAATCAAAAGAATCAGCCTTGCTGTTCTATTACTTTCAGACAGGGATGTAAGTCAAGTCTCTTTTGTGTACTAAAGACATCTTGGCTGGTCTTTACTGTCTATTGACCTGACCATTAAACATTGTTTAACAATCAGTTAAATTACTCCATGCATGCTGCTCTTTCTGACTAGGCTTTGTTTGCCGTATGTTTATACAGCAGGTTAATACAGCCTGCCTCTTGTGGAGAGGAATTATCATCATACTACAAACCATGGTGCAGTAGCACATATGTTACTTTGCTGAAATATTGGCTTTCCATCATTCCTGTGACACTTTACATGCATTCCACCTCCTCAAAGTTTCTGCTCACAGCATGTGAAGAGCATTTCGAACCCGGATTGTGTATAGGACATATAGAGCAAAGCCTTTATATACTATCCAGACCAAAACAGTGCTGTATAAGCGTTTCTCCAAGTTTCCTGCCACAGTGACTGCCACTTTCAACAGGACTTTTTCAACACCTTGATTAATTTACCATGTTAGTTTATCGACAACAATCCGAGGCGGCCTTGCAGTCTGGTGGAAACATCTAATAAAAGTTCCAGGATGGAGGCCAAGAGAATCATGTCTTCTATCAAACATGGCCCTATTAAACAGAGCAGACACATGAACAGATGTACGCAAAAGTCCCTGTGAGCACTGGAAACAGTGTGTTCTCTTTGTTTTTGGCAGACATCTTTCACTTGTTAAAACTCTAGACATTCATTTGACATGCAACTTTACAGTGTACTATCCTAGATGGTTTTGGCTCCTAATTTGTCTAAATTGCATGACAAAAGCATACGATATGCACATAGGTTCTTAGAACGTCATTAAACCTGACATTAAATCTAAAATTCATAATTCCAGCAAACTGGACCATTCACAGCTGACCATTCGCTGTCAGTCACAGTTAATTTAGGCCCTTTTCTGTAATTATATCAACTATATGGTTATAGCTCTCTAATATTGCCCTGCCTCTATTGTTGTTAACCTGGTGGTTTTGACTTCCTCTGGCAAAAATTACATACACATATCCACCTGTGCAGGATTAGGCTCAAAGCCAGTACTACAATGTAAGACTATGTACCAGGACATACCAGGATGTCTAGAGACAGTCAAGCAGCAAACACAGTGAATAAGAAGTCACAGGTCTGTTTTTCATTTCAAAACTTCACTTTAGGAACAGAGTGCATACTCAGGCATTTTTGTATTCAAGTATGTTTATTACCATATATGCACAAATGGCGCTTGGTCTGCTTCTCTCATTATAAAAGCAAGAAGGTTCCTGCGCAAAGACAGGCAATAGTAACAGGGTCAAGTTTTGTTCATCCAAGAAGATGAATAGAAATATCCTGGCTTGGTTTTAGTCAATATAAACACTCTTCTGCTGTTAATCCAATGAGGTGCTAAAGCCATACAGAGCTTTCTGTTTATCCAGCCGCAGTCCAATTTTGGGTAGTAAAGACAAAATGAGAGATGATGAGAGAACATTAAATGAGGAGAGAAGTGTCCAATTATACACAAGTTTTTGTGTGATTGGGGTAAAATGTGTAATATGCCAATTGCTACACTATACAAGCATTTAGACAAATTTGGTTTTGTTAGTATATGCTTCCAGTGCATATATCTGATAAACTTTTACACATTTTCTACATAAAATCATTTGCCTTTGTGCTTATAAATGCTGTTGCAATTGGCTGGGAAGATTTCCTCAGGGATTATATTATCAAACAACACAAGTGGAAAAAGCTTCAGGGAAAATAGGAAAGACCTTACAAAGACCCTAAACATCCCAGTCAGTACAATTTCATAATATGCAGGTGGAAAGTTAATGGAGCCAGTACTCATTTGATAAAAAAAAAGCTTCTGGAAATCAGCTGGAACAATATGTAGACATAGAGTAGTATACAATAAACTGCATCTCAATTATGTGTGTACCTCCATACCACACACAAAACTCCTATGCTAAAAAGAAGCACTTGACAAACACTTTTATACACATTTAGATTAACCAGAACATGTTAATCCTGCTGTTCATGTTTGGAGAAAAAAGAGTTACCAATATGATTTCATGAACTCCATACCCACAGTAACGTATGGAGGTGGGAGCACGATTACATGGGGCTGCATCTCTCACAATGATACTGGGATTAATGACCTTTGGTGTCCAAAAGGTTTTCCTATCAATTTTTGTACTTATGTACTTATGAATACATACTTTTTTTATATTTAGAAGTAAAAAGACAAAAGACATTACGCAGGTAATGTGCACTGAAAGTATATTAAATTAATTTCCTGCTTACACATTTGCATTGGATTATGGATAGACACACTATCTGGTGTCCTTTATGAGTCTGGTTCCTCTTAAGGTTTCTTCCTCTTGTCATCTCGGGGAGTTTTTCCTTTGCCACTGTCATCTCCGGCTTACTCATGAAAAATGTATATCTGCATTTTATATTTCTGTAAAGCTGCTTTGGGACAATGCCCATTGTGAAAAGTGCTTTATAAATAATTAAATTGAATTATATAGCAAAAATAAAACTACCCAAGGACATATTTTATAGTTTTAGTTATTTAAAATAATCACTGCCACAAAGTTGTCGCTGCCACACAGCTTCAGGGTTGCTGTTAGATCCAGAGTTTAAGGTATTCTGTGTGGATGTTTGCTCTGTGCCTACATGGGTTTCCTGCAAGTTCTGTGTTTTCTACACAACTTTCTACCCAATATGCTAATAAGTGGACTGGCAAATCTAAATTACTCTTATATGGAAATTCGTGTGTGCTAGCTAGTGATGGGCTTCCTCACCCCAAATGTATTCCCACCTCAAACCCAGGGTTCCTGGGATAGGCTGTGGATCTACTGTGATCCTGACTGGAGTAAAACAATTGCTGAAGATGATTGGTCTCTCTTGAAATGGGATTCTGTAAACAAAAAATGATGTTTGTGTTAGTAATGAGATTCTAAATATTTTGTGAACCTTAAAGCTACTTTCATCATTAAATAATAACATACCTTCTAGCTGTGGCCTAGTTGTTAGGGAACCGGTCTTGTGACCGAAAAGTAGCGGGTTCGATCCCCACCCAGGGCAAGACACGACTGAGGTGCCCTTGAGCAAGGCACCTAACTCCCCTAACTGCTCCCTGGGCGCCATGGTTTGGGGCTGCCCCCCACTCTGGGGGGCAGAGGTCACATACCTTCTGTGTGCAAACACAGTAAGGCAAAATAGTTCACTTTCACTATTTCTCATAACCTGATTAAGGTTAAACCTTTTTCAGGGTTCAGGTCAAATATATTGTGCAAGGTGTCCCTCAGGGCTCAATCATTGGACAGCATCTCCTTATTGTTTAAAAGCTGCTAAAACATTCAACATTATAAGTGAAATGCACCAAAAGAATCGCTGTCTCTTGTGGATGTTATTCCTAACTTTAAGTCTGAACCGTTTCTGAATTTTTAAAACAGAACGCAGAGGACTAAATTTTAAAAATCAGACATATTGCCCCATTTTTATGTGTACCATTAGCCTCCTATTTCATTGTGTATACTGTACAAACTGCTCATTTTGGCTTGCCAAGGACAGCATCTATTTTGCTGTGCCTCTCCAATTGTGCATCTATATACACACTCAGGTGATCAGTTCTGCTCTTTCTCCTTCTCATTTTACAATGTCTGTAGCCTGTAATACATCTGACTTGCTTTGCTGTATTTAAAAATAAAAGTTTATTTTTTTAAATCCTATGCAATACGTATTACCTTGGCCAGCAATATAAAGACTCTTTTAAAGGTAGTGCGTCACACACATTGCTAGGAACTGAGTTCTGAATGCAGAAATCTCATCTTTTTTTGGAAAGAGCATTTGGGCTGATAACATATACTATGACTCATTCTAAGCTGCAGCGTCCAAGGATGTTATAATTCTTGCCACGATGGAGGAATCAGTTTCTTGACGCAATAGTCGTTTAATTACGTGCACTCAGGCATTGTGTCGTTTGATGTTTGCAGCTGTTGCCAGGGAAACTGTCCACGTGGCTTATTTCTTTGGAGTTTGATGTGATGTGAGCCAGGAAGCTGTCCTTTGTCTACACCATGTCAAGAAAGGTAAAGAGGATTAGAACAGCCTGCAGACAAAATAAATGAAGAAACCATTTTTTTTTTTTTTGCTCCTTTCATCTGCTGCACAGATGATGATGGATTTGAACTGTTCCTCTAGCTGAATTAATTGAGGTGATTCTACAAGAGACTTGTTTCAGGTCCAGGCTGGTATAGTCCACACTCATGGCCTTCAGTCTACCACTGAAGTGGGCCAGGAAACCTAGCACTGCTGTTCCTATATCCTATTGAAAACCCCCAAATAATCCTGTTTTCACAGTTGGACTACTTCAAAAATTTTACGATTTCATTTAGCTTTTTTTTTTTTTTACAAATAAATGTGCAACACCATGCACTTTATTTATTTAGTTACTTTATTGCAGTTTGTCTGCTCCATCTGCGCTGTAGTTCATTAAAATAGGTCACAGTGGGATCGCTGTTCCAGTGTTTTACTGTCTGGACTTTGTGCACTTATAGGCTGAAGCTGGCTGTTTTCAAGCTCTTACTCACTTTCATCAGTAATTAACAGTTGGCCAGACAAGTGTTCCATTTCACAGCGCAAAGAAGTTTGTACTTAAATTGTTCCTATTTTTTACTTTTATTAAACACAAGATACCTCACAACCAGCACAATTCCTAGAGACACCGCCAAGAGTTGTGAAAATAAGTGATAGGTTACAAACCGGATTCCAAAAAAGTTGGGACACTAAACAAATTGTGAATAAAAACTGAATGCAATGATGTGGAGATG